>JAPQNM010000018.1:1347664-1350164 GCA_029783475.1 Metacarcinus magister
AAGCGGCCCCGAGTTCCCCTTGACGAGAACCTTGTCTTGAATCGTACGAGAGACGGACAAAAAGAACCTTATATATCTGTCTGCCTGTCCGTCCATCTGTCCTTCCCACTCTCTTCCTTCTGTTCATTCGATCCTTCCCTTCCTCTCCCTCCTCCTCTCCCTCCTCCTCCTCCTCCTGTTGCTAAAGTCTGTTTGTGTGGAGGGAGGAGGAAGACAAGGAGAAGAAGAAGAAGAAAGAGGAGGAGGAAGAGGAGGTCTTGTGATGGGGATTGTCAAGTGTTCGAAACTTTTTCTTTATTAGTAGTGGACGTCCCTCCGTTTGGGCGTATTGGCAGTGGTGGTGGTGAGAACGTCCTGTCTCAGGCGGCAAATTAAACTTCGGGTGAGGGACAGGCGACCGTCAGGCTGAGAGGGAGGGAGGGAGGGAGGGGAAGGAGGCAGGCAGGCAGGGTCGAAGGGAAGGAGAGGAGGGTAGGTGGGGAGGTAAGGTGGTAGGGAAGGAGGGAGGGAGGGAAGTGACAGAGAGGCAGTGGTTGTGGTGAGCAGGCTTGGGGAATGTCAAGTTTTGTGGGAGATCTCGAACAGAGAGTGTGAGTGTGTTGAGATTGTGTGTGTGTATGTGTGTGTGGGTGTGTGTGTGTGTGTGTGTGTGTGTGTGTGTGTGTGTGTGTGTGTGTGTGTGTGTGTGTGTGTGTGTGTGTGTGTGTGTGTTTTGAGTCTCTCCTGACATCAGCTCACACACACAAACAATAACACACACACACACACACACACACACAATAACACACGCACACACACACACACACACACACACACACACACACACACACCTGCCATCAACACTTGGGTAGCAGCAGCCCAACACAGCCAATGCATCAAGTGAACTTTTACGATGCGTCACTCAGCCAACTCATTATACTGTTTAATTGTCGAAAGTACTTCATCTTCGCACTCAGTTTACGAAGCGGTACATAGAGAGAGAGAGAGAGAGAGAGAGAGAGAGAGAGAGAGAGAGAGAGAGAGAGAGAGAGAGAGAGAGAGAGAGAGAGAGAGAGAGAGAGAGAGAATGAATGAATGAGAGAGACGTATATACCAAGTGAAATCACCTCTTGCTGACTTTCCAGGTAACACAGTGAACTAAGCTTCTCTCTCCCTCCGTCTCCCTTCGTCTCTCTCTCCCTCCCTCCCTCCCTCCCTTCCCCAGATTCCCTCCTTCTCCCTTCCCACGTATCTTCAATTACATTAAGTGAGGAAAAACCCTGAACGTGAACTGGGATTTACTGAGAATCTTGGTCCCAAAAATACGCTTCTGCCACTGTCCTTCTCCACCACCACCACCACCACCACCTCCACCACCACCACCACCCCCACCACTATTACAACAACTACCACTACTACTATTACAACTACCACCATCACCGTCATCATTTCCTTCACCTACACATCATAATATTGCTTTGTATTATTATGTTGTTTTGTATTGTTATATTCATCATCAACTTCCCTTACACACCTCACAGACGAGAATACAAATAACCACAGTATACTAAGTCTTCACAGGTATGACAGATAACAGACACGATTGAAGGACTACAACTATTTTTATTTTATTTTAAGAGATAAATTTGAAAGCCTGGAATTCTAACTCGGAGAAACATAAATATAGAGGGAGGGAAGGGAAGCCAGTGAAGGATTGCTAGTGTGTGAGGTAATGTTTGTATTCTGTATTATATTCACGTGTTTGTGGTATAGAATTTTAAGTTATACACATTGTGATTATTAAGGGTGCTAAGCTAATACATGTAGTTACTAGTGTTATAACTCTAAGAAACAGTCACAATGAGAAGTGTTTGCAGCCTTAGGTTAAAAAGAAACTTGTTACCGTCTAGAAAAGTTCACATAACATCCATTTCCTTAGGAATTTTACCCAAAAAATCAGGAGGGAAAGGTAAATTTACAATACTAATGTTATGAAAATTTGAGTTTGCTTACCAGAAAACAAAGCAATTAAATATTCAGTTGGATTAATTCATGTTCGTGTTAATAAATCAGAACAAACCACAACAACAATACATCTCTTGAAAATTAGTTAAGCCTACCTACATTAGTTATGTGGTTTGAATAGAAAATATGGAACTAATTAGCTGTAACATACCACACGAAAAAACATAACACAATGATTATGATAATGAACCAAACCTATGTAGGGAATAGTTTGGGATTATGAATGTTCCGCGAAGGAGACACTGCCGTGAGGGAATTAATTGGAGTGGAACGGAGGGGAGGGAGGGAGGGAAGGAGAGAAGGACTGGGACTGGGACTGAGACTGGGACTGGGACTGGGACTGGGACTGGGACTGGGACTGGGACTGGGACTGGGACTGAGACTGGGACTGGGACTGAGACTGGGGGATCGTAATCCACCAGCGGAATGACTCAACTCCAGACAACAACGACGACAACAATACTGATAGTAATAATAATATGAATAATAACAATAA
>JAPQNM010000018.1:1352664-1360164 GCA_029783475.1 Metacarcinus magister
CCGAGGTTGGCTGATATTTGCATAAACATCTTCTGACATTCACAATTTCGCGAGCTATTCCCTCCCATCCCTCCCTTCCCTCCCCCTCTTTCCTTCCCTCTCCTCCCTCCTTCCCTCCAACCCAAACTTAAAACCACTTTCCTTCCCTCCACATCCCAGGTCCACACACACACACACACACACACACACACACACACACACACACACACACACACACACACACACACACACACACACACACCTAAAAAAAAACTTCAACACTATTACTAATCACTTCATTCCACTACTCACACTATATCCAAACTAGAAAAAAAATAATAATAATAAGATCAGTTCCCTCTGACTGTCTTCCTCTTCCCTCTACATCACCACCACCTGAAGAAGACACCCTCACACACCTTCCTCCTTGCTAGTATATGCTGGGCTAACTTTCCTACCCTTTATCCACCCTCTTCACCACCCATTACCTTACCCTGGCTACTTCCTTCCTCATCCCTTCTCGTCCCTCTGTCCTGACCGCTCCACTAACTCTTTCCTCCCTCCCTTCCCTCCCTCCCTCCCTCCCTCCCTCCCTCCCTCCCTCCCTCCCGACCGACCGACCGACCGACCGACCCTCGCCTTCTGTTGTGTTGGAGTTGTGAAGTGAATAATAAATAATGTGAATGAGTGTGATGAAATGTGGAGTTATATTGTGTGATGTGTATTTTTTTTTTTATTCATATTAATTGACTTGTTTTTTTTTCTAAGTTTATGTATATTTTTTTTTACCATTCTGATCGTCTTCCTCTCCTGCCTCCATCTTTTCATCATTATCCTTATCGTTATCATTATCATTATCATCATCATCATCATCATCACGGTATACTTTTTCAATAGAGAGTAAAAAAAAAAAACTAACATTGTCTTCCATTGTATAATTTGCTTCACATGTTACAGTAATTATAATAAATTCTTTAATCTAGAAACCCAATAAGCAGCACTATCCTTAACCTGTTTGGTAAGGACGCTGCTGGCTGGTTCTTGCTTGAAGGGAGGAGAGTGTGTGTGTGTGTGTGTGTGTGTGTGTGTGTGTGTGTGTGTGTGTGTGTGTGTGTGTGTGTGTGTGTGTGTGTGTGTGTGTGTGTGACCTTTCCTCACCCTAATACCATCACGAAGGCTCAGAAAATATTCACATCTCGTTCCCAAGCTCACCTGTTATGCAAGGTAAACAAATCCTTTTTTCACCAATTCATCAAGCAAAGATTGTATGACTATAACACTATTTTCAGAACTGTCATATTCTCTATAATTGATTCGCTTTTTAACCTTTAATTGAAGCGTTGTGTAATAGTTTTTAATCACTGTTTCATCCAATCAAACTATCAGAATCTGTCTATTTTGTGTTACAGGTGAGGTAAGTAAATAGTATGTGGATATTTTTCTGAGTCTATTCATACGTAAGGATGTTGAGCGAGGGCAAGGTGACACCACGCCCACCTCCCTTCAGAAAGACAACAGCCAATCAACAGCGTCTTTACTAACCAGGCCAGGAGTCACGTTACTATTGGATATTCAGCTTCTACGAAAGTAAATTCTTCTGCGTTGAAATAGTTTGGTACAGAATGTTAGGTCGACATAAAAAAGGTTTGAGCATCAATCCTTGCACTGAATCAGATTTACAAGCTCGACACAATATCTGCATAAAGGTTTAGAAACAAATCACTGGACAGAACAATATAGAATAGTTATATAAGAATTCTTTTTAAACTGGAAATGTCAAGAGGCAAGAAGCGTTTAGTAATCCCTTAAAAATCAGTCTCAGAGAACGTGAGACGAACAACAATATTTCGGGACAATGTTTCGGGAGCTTTTCAGTCTCATTAAAACTGTGGCGTCACATGTCTGATACAGCTCATCCCACCACTGTTATTTTTTTACCAGCTTGATGCAAGAACACACTCCAGCCTCAACGACAGATACAGTTACAAGAGGCTGGCAATTCCATTCACAACATTCAAGTGTTGCTTCACTAAATAATATCACAGTAAAAAAAAAAAAGCTACCAATCCACTTAGCATGGATATTTTCTTTTAGCCACAAATAAAACAAACTACATGACCTAAATGAAGCCTTCCCGCAGCATCACTAGACAGCTACACACACGTGCTTATATATACACATTACATCACCAGTGTTACGAGGACACGACGCACACTCCTGAAGGCCACAGATGACACTCCACCGCTACACCTTGACTTGCTTGGCTGAACGATCGACGGCACTCCTTAGCAAAACGTAACATTCTTAACAAACTCAGGCCTGTCCTTGACTTGATGGAGAAAAACGAATAAAACAGCAATGTATGGATAAACAAAGAGGTGTATAATGATAACATGTGTGGGATGGAGCCGCTGCACACACATTACATAAACAAGCTCACCAGTACAAGTTGTGATTCAATACACAGAATACACTATACCTTATTATTAAGATGCATTACCTCCCAGTCTACGCATCTGTGGCCGAATAATCAAATAAAAGATCCATTCAATCTCCTATCATAATAAATCATCTATTTCAATACAGAACGGACGGTGGGTTAGCAATACACCAACACGTATCAACTAATCACGTCAACAATTAGTAACGAATAATATAATACAATAATTAATATAAAAATCCACACACTCACACAAGGCACTATTACACCACAGCTCTAACACTCTCCACCCTCCACCCTCCACCCTCCACCCTCCACCCTCCACCCTCCACCCTCCACTCTTCAGGCTTACAGTGAGTGGGACCAACGAGTCCACAACAGCCACCAGACTCACCAAACCAAGATGGGAATGTCATGGGATTACTTCAGCTTCCCTAGAATCCCTATAAGATTGGTACCACATCCAAAAATCTCCATGGCATACTCAGACACTTCTTTTTCTTTATCCGTAATGGTGGTTATGGTCGAAACTACTCACCATTGAACCTAGAAAGTCCCTAACCCACTTAATAAGGAAATCAGCTACAGCTACAGTCTTATGGTTACAGGTTACAGGCTTGGGGATGGAAAGTGTGTCAGGTTTAAAGATAATACAGTTTTCACCTCTGATAATCAACTTTTTTCAAACACAGTGTTACCTCTCTCGGGTTCATTTCCTGCGTCTGATTCGTTGTCACCAAAAAACTTATCGCGAGGAACTGAGAATTTTCCTCTGTGCACTTAAGTCATAAGCCAAAACAGACCGTGTCACAAACATATGCGTTTTACTTTCTTCCCAGCAAGACACTTTTCTATAATGTAGCTTCACATGTTCGTTTTATTTTTTAAGTAGGAATCAGCTTGTGTCCAGGTGCTGCGCGTTGCTTAAGAATACAAAACCTGCACAACACAACGCTAATCAAAAACAAAAACATAACGTCAGGCGCGTGTCCGCATAATTGGTTCTGTGTGCGAAGGTTGAATGTTTGTTTCACTCAGCCATAAGTGTTTAGGGATTCAGATGTAGCGACTCACTTCAAGAAATGCATCAAGAGAAGTTGTATAAATTGAACATTCTCTGGTGCTTCTCTTGTGTGCAAAGTTTGGTCACGTGTGGATCCATTAGAACAGCTTGGTGCAGGTGTCTCTAGTGAGTGGTCATGTCAGAATCACACTCGAGAAGTCACCAAACAAATATATTCTTGTACTGCGTCTTTTTAGAATTGCTCCGTGACTTTCAAGAAGAATTTCAGTACGAGTTAAAGGAGACGTGCTGAGGGCATTATATCTTTTTGTTTGATGCTATTGTAAAACCTATATAAACAGTACATTCAAACCATAAACATTTAGGGTGTATGTTTCTTTTTAATACTATCTATTTATTCTCCAATACCTTGTTACCAAAACGTGAATTTCCTGCACAGATTTGGACTTGAAATGAAAAGCCTCCAGTTAATAGTTCTAATCTGTACACTAATTCCTTCCTTCCACCAGACCACTAATTCCTCTTTGAAGTCTTTCCATTGTTTATCATTTAACATTGTTTCAACACCCTTTTATATGTGTGTGTGTGTGTGTGTGTGTGTGTGTGTGTGTGTGTGTGTGTGTGTGTGTGTGTGTGTGTGTGTGTGTGTGTGTGTGTGTGTGTGTGTGTGTGTGTGTGTGTGTGTGTGTGTGTGTAGAATAATATGAACTAATGATTTCGTAAAAACACTATAATATTCAGGGATTTCGTGTAATCGCTGTGACTGTGAACAATTATATAAACTCCTTAATTTGTGCAAGATCGACGTAAAATCCTTGTATGTCATTGAGTCGCAGTGATAGTGACAGAACACACACACGACGAGGCTAACAAACAAAACACTATTCATGCAGCGGTGATCACATTGAATACACTAATAAATAAAGACTCAATTTTTTGGATGTTCCGCTAGGTGTGTTCCATTCCCGGTGATATTTTTACACATTCAACCACTCTCGCTTCTCGTCGGAAGGTCAGTTTCTCAGTATTTAAAAAGATCACCACACGAAATCTCTCTCTAAAAAAAAATAAACATGAAGACAATGAAAGGATTTGGTCATAAGTATCTTCATTATTCTCCATCACTGCGTTAATAACTTATTTGACTTTGTGAATTAAGTACATTTATATTATTATTATTATTATTATTATATATGTGAGTAGGAACATCATGAAATATCAAAATAAAGGAATATACTTGTTATCCACTCAAACACTTCCTGCCACACACACACACTCACACACACACACACACACACACACACACACACACACACACGCACACACACACACACACACACACACACATATACACACACACAGCACTTTCTACCCCCCCAAGAGTGTTTTATTTTTTCCAGGGTGATACTATAATATAAATGAGAGAAAATTCATCTTTTACATTATAAATCATCACTCTGTGGAAGTCTTGTTTTACATGTCATTATGTATTATTTATTTGATTAGATATTTGACATCTGCATAATAATGGTTATCTTTTTTTTAAATATTTGATTCCAACGAAAATGTCACATATGAAAATAAGCTGTTATAATGGGTACAACATACTTTAAATGAATTCATACACCGATTGTATCCTTAATCTTTTTAGCCTAAACAAAGCAATAACATCATATTCATATTTACTTCCCTAGAACCATTCCGTTGCATGGCCGTCCTTGTTATGTGAGATTCCCTGATTAGTTAGTTGTTGATCGGCACAAACTTCCACGTAGACGTATTGCTCCACTTTTTGTAGCGTTGTGTTTACAATCAAATCAAACATCTCGTATTACTATGCCGGATTATTTTCTGTTGTGTAATTCCTGGAATGGATGTGATTAGTTGCGTCTAGCCAGCAGTGCAGTCTGTGATTGGAATTTGACTAGAGTCGAGTTCTGAACTAAAATTAGGTGATGATTCCTGTTAAAAGTCTCCTACAAATATCACAGATCACAGGGAACTGAAGCCGTGTTTTGAAACTTTCGGTCACTGTTATTATAGTTGACATTTACCACATTTGCAAAAGCTAGCTGCTGATAAATTAATTTCATCTGATAATTGTGTGATTTTTTTTCAACACAGAAAAACTGGTTCGGTACGTAAAATGGATACAACATTGTCCCTGCTTCCTGTCTTGACTCATCTCTGTTTTCTCATTGTTAGGTTAGGTTAGGTTAGGTTGTAGGCTGCAGGTTGAAGGTTATAGGTTGTAGGTTAGGTTGTTAGGTTATGCTGTATATATTGTTCTTATTAGTTGTCGTTCTCTGGTGGCGTCATATCATCCATTACTATATAACTACGTGTGTAATGTAGTGTTTGTTTTATTCTGACCACCAACTTGAATCCTTTATCGTTCGTATCTTGTGCTCCAAAACTAAGTAACCTTCCTTCATCTACACCTTTTTGACACCCGCTGCTGCTGCTCGTGAACAAGTGTGACCAATGCTCTGACGTAGCTGTTCAAGGTCATGACAGGATTGTGTGTCAACCGAGAACACACAGACACACACACACACACATAAATAATCTTATTCTCTCTTGTTTTTTTTGTTTTCTTTTTCTTTCTCTCTCTCTCTCTCTCTCTCTCTCTCTCTCTCTCTCTCTCTCTCTCTCTCTCTCTCTCTCTCTCTCTCTCTCCTCTCTCCTCTCTCTCTCTCTCTCCCTCTCTCTCTCTCTCTCTCTCCTCTCCTCTCGCTCTCTCTCTCTCCTCTCCTCTCCTCCTCTCTCCTCTCTCTCTCTCTCTCCTCTCTCTCTCTCTTAATGAACGACTAAATAAATAAATAGATAGACAAATGAGTATATAAAGAAAGAAGGAGAGATTCAGAAGAAAGAAACGGAAAAAAAAAACGAAAAACATCCTTTCCAGACGGGTACAGAAACCCATTCAAACCATAACTTATTAAATCACACAATTAAACACGAGTAAGAAATAATTGATTCGTAGAAAAACAAAATAGGAGGATCATTCCATGTGTTTTAATTCCTGGAATATCGATCAAAAGTCCATTGCAGCAGATCAAGATAGAATCCAATTAATAATATGGATGAATCACGTCTACTACAGATTCCCCTTTAGGTAGAAACACTTAGCTTTAACTTCATGCATGAACAATAAGCTTCACCTTCCACCCATTAAGGAAAGAATAAAATTTTTCAATCCATAAAGATAAGGCGTCAAACAGAGACAGGTGGCGAGGCATAGTGACGCAGGTGGTGTAAGATATGATGACAAGGCAGTAAGGTAAGGTAAGGCAAAACAAGGCACCGCACACACTCATACACCTACACTCACCTTGAATGATAGAGAAGCATTGAGTAAGACTAATAAAGGGAAGCACCACACAAATCTATAATACGAGGATGTAACAGGATGAAGCACATTTCACCACATTCCACTCGTGCCTCATTTGTTCGGTATGTACAGTATGTTTGCATTAGCACTACATAGCCATCATTGATCCCTTCCTACTACATAATTATGGAAGTTATATCAGCCAGACAGCGCAGAGCGGCACAGAGGGCAGGTCCAGCCCCACTGCAGCCTGACCTGGCCTGGCACGGTTGTTTTCATGATATTTGCCTAAACCTGTTTGAGTTCCTGTGCCCTAGATGCAAAATATGATTCATCACTAATGAAATGAATAATGCAGACACGAACATCAAGGAACAGAGAAGGGATACTCGTGTGTGTGATCCCCAGCCCCTCACACCCTCCTCCTTTGCATTGAGATCCACCGGTGCATTTATTAAGTATGAATTAATCTATTTAGCAGGCAAGATGAATGATATTTTTTACCCCTCGAGGATAATCAAAGAGCAGGTATCATGCATTCACAGTCCTGCAAGTGGGGTTCTGACTTTCCTTCCTGCCGCTTCAACCTTCCTGTTTGAGAGAGTGAAGTGTATTCTTGTTAATCATTGTTATAAGTAGTCTTCCTCGCACGTTACTCGTCCCTCAATCACCTTCAATATAAGGATAACATTGTGGATTATCATGGAATCAATTAATACTCTG
>JAPQNM010000018.1:1370164-1377664 GCA_029783475.1 Metacarcinus magister
AGGTTAAGTTAGGTTAGGTTAGGATAGGTTAGGTTAGGTTAGGTTAGGTTAGGTTAGGTTAGGTTAGGTTAGGTTAGGTTAGGATTGAGTTAAAAGTGAAGGGATATTGATGGGGTTATAGACACTGAGGAGGACTTGTAAGTGAGTGATTTGTTCAGATATAATAACAATCATTTATGGGAACTGAGAGAGTGTTGCTGTTTGTTTGGTTTCCCTCACCATTCCCAACACTAACAATGAGGCTTGACCTGCTCTGCTCAAGCTATCTTACTGTCTCTTCTTCTATGTAATCAGCCACATACAAAAAACATTCACGGTGATAGCTGGAAGGAGACTCGGAAAGGAACCAACCAATCATAAACTTAACCAAAACAATACATCATTCCATCTTATCGAGTATTCGAAATATAAATACAATGTGTGTGTGTGTGTGTGTGTGTGTGTGTGTGTGTGTGTGTGTGTGTGTGTGTGTGTGTGTGTGTGTGTGTGTGTGTGTGTGTGTGTGTGTGTGTGTGTGTGTGTCTGTGTGTGTGTGTGTTTGTTTTTCTGAGCTAGATACACAGGTGAGGCAGTTCACGTCAGGCAGGTAGGAAACTAATTTGGACCAGCGTTGCTAGACATGAGGGAAGAGAGCGAGGGAGAGAAAGGAGAGGGACGGATGGGGAAAGGGAGGGGAGAGGGAGGGGAAAGGGGAAACTGCTGCGGTAGGTGGAAGATTACGAATTAGAGTAGAAGATTAGGAATACATATATACGTATGCATGTGTACTTGTATATATGTATGTATGTGTGTATATACGTGGGTGCCTTCCTAACGTGTGTACATCAACTTGACTTCCTTCCACAGGTTGCAGTCTTAGCCAGTCTCCACTCCTCCTACTGACGCTGTTGGTGGTGATGGGGATGAGCACGGTGGAAGGAATGGGTGGAGCCACTACCTTCCACACCCTACCACACCTGCAAGCTCCACCACCTCGCTCGTAACACCTCCTGGCCACCACACCTCAAACAGAGAGAGAGAGAGAGAGAGAGAGAGAGAGAGAGAGAGAGAGAGAGAGAGAGAGAGAGAGAGAGAGAGAGAGAGAGAGAGAGAGCGAGAGAGAGAGCGAGAGAGAGAGAGAGTGAGAGAGAGACACATTTAATGCCACACCTGCAAGAAACACCTTAAAAAATCACACGTACGAGACACAAGAATCCACACCTGTGAGAGAGAGAGAGAGAGAGAGAGAGAGAGAGAGAGAGAGAGAGAGAGAGAGAGAGAGAGAGAGAGAGAGAGAGAGAGAGAGAGAGAGAGAGAGAGAGAGAGAGAGAGAGAGAGAGAGAGAGAGAGAGGAGAGAGAGAGATGAGAGAGAGAGAGAGAGAGAGAGAGAGAGAGAGAGAGAGAGAGAATCGAAGTACAGCTGAGGAATACAACAGGTGAAGGAACGATGATTAAAAAGTATATATAACTTATTTCGTCTTCATTCATTTATTTATTTTTTTTTTTTCGAGGGAGAAGAAGAGTTGCTGGAAAAATGGAACGAAAAAGGAAATAATGAGTGGCGGAGAAAAGAAAAAAAAAGGATAAATCTTGGGTTTTTTTAAATATCCTCTAAATAAAAACTCCTTCATTATGCTTTTCCCTTTTTTCTAATACTTTGAGAAGATTTTAAATTTGTCAATATATTGTAAAGTAAAATATTGTGTGAGGCAGAGTGAGAGAGAGAGAGAGAGAGAGAGAGAGAGAGAGAGAGAGAGAGAGAGAGAGAGAGAGAGAGAGAGAGAGAGAGAGAGAGAGAGAGAGAGAGAGAGAGAGAGAGAGAGAGGAGAGAGAGAGAGAGAGAGAGAGATGAGAGAGAGAGAGAGAGAGAGAGAGAGAGAGAGAGAGAGAGAGAGAGATTGTTTAAACAATGGACGATTTTTGTGGATAAAAAAAAATACACAAAATGTTAAAGGAATTACAACAGGAAGAAAAAAAAAGAGAGAGGGAAAGAAAAAAATATATAAAAGAAACTGAAAAAAAGACATTTAAGCGAACAGAGGCAAGAGAAAAAGGTTAACGAAAACTGCAACAAAAGAGTGAATTGAAGAAGATAAAGAAGATGAAGAAGAAGAATACTAAACAAAGTTACTCATTCCTGTACAAAAAGAAGAGTCAGTTAAAAAAAAATAATAAAAAAAAAACAGTTCGTGGATAAAAAAGGAAAATGTAGTAAACGCTGAAAAACAAACAAACAAAAAAAATAAAACTGTCAAGGACCACTTTTCAAATAATATGAAAAGAAACGATACAAGAAAGAAAAAAATACATGACCTGAAAATGCCGTGATGTGTATGTAATGTATACACACACACACACACACACACACACACACACACACACACACACACACACACACACACACACACACACACACACATGGAGGGTTCGGAACAGGCCGGAAACCACCCTCACCCCTCACCCCTCACCCCTCACTACACACACACACACACACACACACACACACACACACACACACACCGTCACACCTACTCGCTGCGGCCGTGAATGAGGCAGCGAGATGCTCTCCTCCGACCTACAGAATTATATGTAGAAATGTAGCACTAGACTGCGCCCTCTATAGCCTGTAAATATACCTAACCTAACCTAACATACCTGAGTCTCACCTGATGGGAACTAGGACGCAGGTGATGAGTATGAGATGAGGTGAGATGAATAATCCTTCTAAATATTCTTGGTTTTCATTCCTATTAGATATGTTTTTCGTTTCTGCTTTTCACTTGCACTGCAACTAGTGATCTTGAACCGCCATCCAACACGATTAAGACTATCAGTGTCTTGCCTTCCCCTCCCTCCCTTTGTCTCCTTCTCCTCCTCCTCCTTCTCCTCCACCTTCCACGACCCTCCACTTCACTTCCACCTCCCTCTGATCCCCTTCCCCACTTCGAGATATTGATACAATGACTACAAACGTTCTGGTTGTTGTTGTTGTTGCTGCTTCTGCTGGTGTACCTTTGTTTTCTGACTTCACTTCCTACCTGTTGTTGTGTGGCAGGTGTGAGTATTACAGAGGTGTTTCAATAAAGTTATTATCATTGCTACTGTTTGCATTACTAACAACCATCACTTCACGACGTAACTCAGATAGCAGTGGTTCGTTTAATGCTAACTATCGCCCACTACTTACTACTACTGTTACTCCTGCTGCTGCTATTGCTATTATTATTATTTTATATTTCTATTGTTATAACTACTACTACTCTTACTCTTACTGTTGTTGTTGCTGCTGCTGCTCCTATTACTACTATTATTTTTACTTCTACTACTACTACTACTACTATTACTACTACTACTACTACTACTACTACTACTACTACTACTACTACTACTACTACTACTACTACTACTACTACTGCTACCACTATTACCTCTACCACAGTGACCTTAGTTTTTATTTAATTCCACCTCTTTTTGTAGATCTGCGTGAAGGTATGATGCAATGCTCAATACAACAGCAACAATATAATTATAAATGTTGAAATGTATCATTATTATTTTTATTATTTTTTTATTATTATTATTATTATTATTATTATTATTATTATTATTATTATTATTATTATTGTTATTATTATTATTATTATTATTATTATTATTATTATTATTATTATCATTATTATCATTATTAGTAATATTGTTATCATTATCATTATTATTTTTTGGGTATCATTATTATTATCACTTCTTTATCTAAATTCTGATTAATTGAAAATTTTTGGAATATCATTTGATAAGTTTTCTAAATAATTATCTATTAATTTGTTCAGAAAAAGGTACATTGTATCACTTTATCCTTATTTTCACAAACTACATTTCTTCTTCGGGATTTTTTTGTTTCCGTGAAGTACCTTGTGTGTCCCTCATTTCCCTTAGCAAACCTTGTGCTTTTTCCTTATAATTCACAACTCATTGTTTCTTACTGTCGCTGTTGGCGTGTCCGTAGTCACGACTTTTATTTACTAGCATAAAAGTGACGGTCCACAAGGATGCAGCGAGGCCGTGAGCTTGACGCGGCGAGGGTCTGCTACTGAGGGTGTCGCTACTGTGTGTGTCTGTACCCGAGCTCGTGTTGAGTCAGTGGTTGTGTAGCCCCGCCTGCCTGCCTGCCTCGGGAATGGTGGGGCGAGCAACAAAGTGAGGCTCGAACTCAAATGAACATACAATACACCCACCCCGCCATGCCGACACCCGCCCAGTAGGCACTCGCGGCGGAGTGTTCTGCCGCTCACACACAAGGGACTCTCGCCTCAGAAGTGTACATGTGTAGGTAGAAGTGCACGGATAGACATGTATGTGCATCTGTATGCATATATTATGCGTATGTATGGGTGTATGTGTGAACGACTGTGTATGCATAAATGTGGATCAATGTTTACGTACACGCGAATAATTAAATGCATGTTTGGGTCTATTTTTCATTGTTTCTCTTCATTGATATTGTTATTGATATTATTATTATTATTATTATTATTATTATTATTATTATTATTATTATTATTATTATTAATGTCATTATCATTATTATTATTACTATTATTATTATTAAGATTATTATCATTATTATCATTATTATTATTATTATCAAAATTATTATCAACAATTTATTCTTACAATGATCATTTTTCATTCCTCCCTGAGCTTCGTTCCACCGTGTCGGGTAACGTATGTAATTGTCTCATGTAATTTAAGAATAAAGAAAATTATCGTAGTTGTCGTGTCCCTCAGTACAACCACTATCCCCCCCACCCCTCTTCAAGTCTTCCTGTCCCTCTACCCACCCACCTCCAAGCCTCCCTTCGCCCACCACCCCGGCAACCCACAACACTTGGTGGACGCAGCAGCCATCTTTCTCTCCCCTCTGTGTGTACCTGTCCACCCACGTGTCTTGTTTCTTGCAGTATTTTTAATTATGTGTTCTAATAACGACCTTCACACCACCAACACTTGGCCAGCCACGCCCCGGCACACTGTCCCTCCCTCTCCACCTCCCTCTATGACGCAAGTGTGCCGCCACGCCGCCGCCCAGCCGCCGCCACGCCCTTTGTGCATGTCAACAGGTGAATCTCGCTCGTAATTGACGAAGGAACAGACAGGTGGGAGAACACAGGTGAGTGACGCACTCTAGGCCCCAATTAACTTCCCTTGCGCCATCTAGGGGTCTCGACACCAGTTGACACTTCTTGACACTTCTAAATTTACGGCAACTTTCATTTTTATTCTTTTTTGTTTGGACGCCACTTGACAAGTGAAATGGTCACTAATGCTACCTGATGCTGCCATGATATCCATCTGTATAGCCTCACATCCACCAACACTTAGGAAGAACAATTACCACGTTTCAGTGTAACATGGACGCCTCAACAACCCGCTTGGCTGCCTACCTGGACCCTTACACAACCTTGAGCTAATTGTACTCACGTCTGTCCAAAGCTGTTGGCTGGGAGGGAATTGTCCACTGCAGGAGCCGCCTCGGAGGATTTTGTCACCTGGAAAAAAAAATCATATAAATATATATTTATATATATATATATATATATATATATATATATATATATATATATATATATATATATATATATACTTTAATACATGAACACATGTTTCCTAGATGAACCTGACTAGCTGTCAGGTGAGGGAGTTACAAGGTTCCTTGCCTCGCCCCATCCCAGTGATGGAGAGTTTTCAATCAAGCTAAGGCCCGCCGCCCGTTCAAAGTCTTAATACATGGTTCTGATATATCCAGTTACGGTTTTCCATCACGGTGTTTTTTTTTTCTTTCTATATTTATATAAAATTAATGTTAGGGTAATTTCTTTACCATCAGTTTGCTTGATCTCTAATATCATGCGGAGTAAATTCTGCGCACACATCGAACACACTGTCCCTGCTGGATGGTGGAAGCTGATTATTTATCACCCAGAAAGCAGAGTCAGCTTTAAGGCAATTCGGCATATTGCTCCCAATTGGTCCCCGAGCCTAAGGAGTTCCCGGCCTTGGGTAATCTACTCTAGTCTTGTCAAGCAAACACACCATATTGCTATGATTTACAGCTCAGTGTTTCCCTGACTTAACGATTAAACTTCCTTAAAACAAAGTTTTTAAAAGAAACATTATGATACAATTTTTTAACCCTTACTCTTTTTCACCCTTCCTAACAAGCCTCGTACAGCCCCGCCGACCTAGTCTTGTCCAAGATCTATATATACCAGGTCAGCTCACAGCGTCTCTCGTAGACTGGGCTTGACGTCACTCATACTACACCGTCCGTTCATCCCTCACCATCCTCTCTGCCTCATTACTTATTTTCCTATCACACACACACACACACACACACAAACACATACATATATATATGGATATATGGATATATGCATATATGGATCTTGATCAAGTCATTACGAAGAAAACAGAAGATGAATGGTGACTTTTATTTTAGTATTATTTTTTTTAGAAATAGTAATGCAATAGAAACGCGAACGGATTGCCAAACTGGGAGGAAACTGGAACTAAGAGTGTGATGGGAGAGTCGAGTCAAGTTAGGTGCTGGGAGAGTGATGGCAGCAGTGATGTGTTGTCTGGTTGTGATGGGTGATCACTGGTGCTGGGGGAAGCAGCAGTGATGTGGTGTCTGGTTGTGATGGGTGATCACTGCTGCTGGGGGAAGCAGCAGTGATGTGTTGGCGGGTTGTGATGGGTGATCACTGCTGCTGGGGGAAGCAGCAGTGATGTGGTGTCTGGTTGTGATGGGTGATCACTGCTGCTGGGGGAAGCAGCAGTGATGTGTTGTCTGGTTGTGATGGGTGATCACTGCTGCTGGGGGAAGCAGCAGTGATGTGGAGTCTGGTTGTGATGGGTGATCACTGCTGGTGGGGGAAGCAGCAGTGATGTGTTGTTGTCTGGTTGTGATGGGTGATCACTGCTGCTGGGGGAAGCAGCAGTGATGTGTTGTTGTCTGGTCGTGATGGGTGATCACTGCTGCTGGGGGAAGCAGCAGTGATGTGGAGTCTGGTTGTGATGGATGATCACTGCTGCTGGGGGAAGCAGCAGTGATGTGTTGTTGTCTGGTTGTGATGGGTGATCACTGCTGCTGGGGGAAGCAGCAGTGATATGGAGTCTGGTTGCGATGGATGATCACTGCTGCTGTGGGAAGCAGCAGTGATGTGTTGTTGTCTGGTCGTGATGGGTGATCACTGGTGCTGGGGGAAGCAGCAGTGATGTGTTGTCTGGTTGTGATGGGTGATCACTGCTGCTGGGGGAAGCAGCAGTGATGTGTTGTCTGGTCGTGATGGGTGATCACTGGTGCTGGGGGAAGCAGCAGTGATGTGTTGTCTGGTTGTGATGGGTGATCACTGCTGCTGGGGGAAGCAGCAGTGATGTGAAGTCTGGTTGTGATGGGTGATCACTGCTGCTGGGGGAAGAAGCAGTGATGTGGAGTCTGGTTGTGATGGGTGGTCACTGCT
>JAPQNM010000018.1:1387664-1397664 GCA_029783475.1 Metacarcinus magister
ACATTTATGGGAACTGAATCAAAAGAAAATCAACAAGTAGCTATTAACGAACAGAACAGTGTGTCAGTGTGTCGTGCCCCCAAACCCTAACAATTATCCAGGGAGACAGTCGTTGTTACTACACCTCGCTGTCCGTCAGAATGGTTGAGTGGTCTTAAGCCGTGAATACGTTGTGTGGGATTACGTCATAAGCAGCTTCTTTTCTCTATTTATTTAACATAGAAATTATTCCTAAACAACTCTCATTAAACAACTCGCAACTGAGGTTTACTGACATTACAATACACAAAAGAATGCGCCTTGCTAATAATTTTTCACAAGACTACAAGGAAATATACTATCAACGTACATATTGAATTCATGAGAGAGAGAGAGAGAGAGAGAGAGAGAGAGAGAGAGAGAGAGAGAGAGAGAGAGAGAGAGAGAGAGAGAGAGAGAGAGAGAGAGAGAGAGAGAGAGAAGAGAGAGAGAGAGAGAGAGAGAGAGAGAGAGAGAGAGAGAGAGAGAGAGAAAGAGAGTTATGGCTAAGATGGAAGAGCTTTGGACACAACACATATAAAACACAAAAACAAATGACAGTAGAAGCGCATCCGTAAAATGTACCAAACAAAGGATGAAAGAACAAAGAATAGAAAAAAAAGAAAATAAACTTCAATGCCATGATAAATATATATATACACCATTACTTTTATCATTATTTTCACCTTAGAATAGTAGTAGTAGTAGTAGTAGTGGTGGTGGTGGTGGTGGTGGTGGTAGTTCTAGTATAGTATAGATGGTGCGATAAGTAAAACAAAAGCCTTTAAGAGGTGCATAGGTATGATACGGTACATCCCTCCAGTAACTACATACATTCCCCTTATGAACACTTACTCACTCTCATACTAACCTTCCACATCTCCTCTACATCAGCTCAAACTTTTTTCCCCCATTTTTCCCTCCCTCCATCATCCCTTTCCTTCTTCCCTTCCTCCCTCGCTCCCTCTCCTCTCCTCACCTGGCTCGCTTTATTCTTTCACATGCAAAGCTAATTACGTTCACCTGTCGTTATCCCTCTCCTCCCCTTCCGCCTTAATTATCGTCCGCTGTAATGTTGTTCTGGGATCCAATTATCATTCAGTCTAGCCTCCTCTTGCTCCTCTTCACACAACTCTTAGCGCTGGTCTTGTTGGTGGTGTTGTTGATGTTGTTGAATTGTTGTTGTTGTTGTTGTTTTGTTGCTGCAACTATTTCTTTTGTTCTTTAAGTTCAATTTTCAGAACTCTTACAGTACTTTCAATTGTATCATATTACACACTGTTGAATTCTTTATGATGGCGGCATTTCAATACAGTTCAAAATTAGGGTTAACCATAGTTCCCTGCATGGTAGGTGACAGACCACCAATAGTTACGTCTCATGGCGTAGCATTGCGATTTTTTTCAATATCTATATTTGTGTTCATACATTTGGAGGCAAAGGGTGACGGAACAAAGTTAAAAGGTAAAAATGTCTCGTAGCTGTAGTATTACTTTACTCTACAAATTTGTAAAGTTGAGCGTGTAAAACTAGTGTAAATTTTCATTCCGGGTTTGTCCTACCTAGGCACACGTGATGCTGAAAGTCTGGGTTTCCGTTTCCAATGTACAGGGTGAAGCCACAGGATAAATGAAGGTGTTTTTTTTTATCCAAGCTGTTATTATGACACCAAACCAATGTTTTCATTCATGCCATTAAAACTATGTTGACAGATAAATATTTACTTAAATTAACTCAGCATTAATGTACGAAAGTAGATTTACATTCGAGATTTCTAATTTGGTTTAATAGAAATACTGAATAAATTTTTTTTTTCTCTTCATCGTGTGTATGTGTGTGTGTGTGTGTGTGTGTGTGTGTGTGTGTGTGTGTGTGTGTGTGTGTGTGTGTGTGTGTGTGTGTGTGTGTGTGTGATTTATAAAAACACATTCCTAAACTTTTGTTGCTACTTTTCAGAGTTGCAGCAGAAATATATATCGAATACATACATACATACAGACAGACAGACAAAGACACACACACACACACACACACACACACACACACACACACACACACACACACACACACACACACCTGGGGCCCCCACAGCAACTACGTCGTGCCTTCCGCCTGATACAGACTCCACATGTTGCTGCGTATGAGATCTCTCGGCGTCCCAGCACCGGAATTAGTTACAATTTGCAAGATGTTCATCCTGCCTAAGTTAACTTATGCCTCTCCTGCCTGGTCTCCAGTCTCACAGTCACCCAACTCAGTCGCCTTGAAAAAGATACAGAAAAGGGCCGTCAGGATAATCCTCGGCAACTCCTACACCACCTTTGACGCCGCCCTCGCCGCCCTGCACCTCACCACGCTCGCCACCTACCTCAGTCACTTTAGCCACAAACTGCTTAACAACCATTGCCACCGCAACCTGCTGCCCCCCTACCCACCGCCCCCACGACGAGCCCTACGCAACTGTAACAAGCTCGTCCCGATCACAGCTCGCACCGAGCGGTACAGACGAAGCACCGTTCCTACTCTAGTCAGCCTGATCAAGAGTCGTTAAAGCTTCTGATGGTTAATCAGTCTAGTCACTTTTAATACGTTTTTATCATCTTTTTTCTCTAAGCTTATCAGTGTATCCATGTTTTTATTATCATAATTATTTTTTTCTTTGTATCAGGATTTTCCTTCAGGCCTGTTTTCTTTTACTGTTCTTAAGCTGCTTTCTAAATTTCGCTTTTAATGTGTATGTTCAGCCTTTGGCTGGCTGTACAAATTACCTTTAATAAACCTTTAATTATCATTATCATTATTACACACACACACACACACACACACACACACACACACACACACACACACACACACACACACACACACACACACACACACACACACATAGACACACACACACACACGTGCATGCACGCCACCACACACACACACACACACACACACACACACACACACACACACACACACACATAGACACACACACACACACACGCACACGCACACACACACACACACACACACATACACACACACACACGGTGTAATCTTAGCAACACGAGATAGGCAATTAAAAGTAGGCAACACCCACGAGAAACAGAAAAAAAAAAATGTAGGGAAACCTCACCAGAACCGGAGCCTCACGGCGGGGCCTCCGTCCACACCCATCTGGGAAATAATTTATCCATCCTGATTGTACCATTTCCTTCAATTATCACCGAGGATCCTGAGGGGGAAGGGGCCAGGGATCGGTGATTGGCCAAGGGAGCACAGCCAACACCAATCACAGACCAGGAAAAGAGTGCGTGGCTGAGGGCGGTATTTTGAAAGGGGAGTCGGGAGCGTTCTCTCTCTCCCTCTCTCTTTTTATAACTAGAAATATACACACGAGTGATTTTTTGTATGTAGTCTTTTTAGTCTCTGGTTTTGTTATGTATTATTTTCAATTTGTTACTTTATGTACGCTGTGGGTGTGTGTGTGTGTGTGTGTGTGTGTGTGTGTGTGTGTGTGTGTGTGTGTGTGTGTGTGTGTGTGTGTGTGTGTGTGTGTGTGTTTCCATAAGTCACTGAGGGAAGAAAGAGCGGTAGGTAGGTAACTAGCAAGCTTTTTGTTGTCATTCTCACCTCTGAACTTGATGCCACAGCTTATCACAACCTCCGTTTTGTCGCTGAAAAAAAAAAAAAGAGTTTATAGTTAGTTTTGAAAATTCCTACTATCCTGATACCAAAAGACTGATTGCTCTTTCAGACGCATTCACTCTACTCTCGCTCACAGCATCCCTTGTTGTCTTTTGTTTTCCATTTGACGTGTGTGTGTGTATAGCTTTTTCACACCCAGGGAGACGGAACCACCAGCTACAAATTGAGGGTAAAACGCCACTCAAATGTTGCGTCTCCCATTGACACTAGGAAGGGAGTCTCAGGAATCCAATATCAGCTTGGTTCTTGAGGTGACATGATGCTACTCTTTGGGTCTTGTGTTAGATTAAAGCAAACCTCGAACACTCTTTTATTGTGTGTGTGGGTGTGTGTGTGTGTGTGTGTGTGTGTGTGTGTGTGTGTGTGTGTGTGTGTGTGTGTGTGTGTGTGTGTGTAACATTTCAATCCGCTCAATAAGATTAGCAGCTTCACGTGGGGGTGTGGGAGAGAGGGGGGGACATAACTAGTCACTAACTGATCACCCACCATCAATTACGCCCGACAGTTGTTACCAAAGCTATACATACATACATACATACATACATACATACATACATACATACATACATACTCCCAGGTGTATAATGGACGTTCCCTTTAAATCCTTGTAACCAATTTTCCACTAGGTTTGAAGAGTGAATTTAATATTTTCATGCTGACTGACTGACTAACTGACTGACTGAGTAACAACGTGAAGGTAGTGTAGATGCTCTCAGGGTGTGGCAGATGGTGTGTGTGTGTGTGTGTGTGTGTGTGTGTGTGTGTGTGTGTGTGTGTGTGTGTGTGTGTGTGTGTGTGTGTGTGTGTTATTCCAGGAGCTTCCCAAGACAGTGTAATATCGTGAGCACACCACCAGACGCTACCCCACTAATTTGCATGTATGTGTGTCTTCTGATGCACATTATTATGCGGGAAAGTTTACCTCTTGGTCAACGGCCGGAAACGTGGATTAATTTAACATAAGGCGTTTAGTCATCTAAGTGAGCACAGGAATACATCAATGGGAAATTACTATAATCATTAACGTTGGAGGTAACAAGAAATAGTATGTGCAGTTGATGTCGCTCCAGTTAACACGCAACCTAACCTAACCTAACCTAACCTAACCTAACCTAATCTAACCTAATCTTACCTAACCTAACCCTATCTTACCTAACCTAGACTCTTACTTTGTAATGCCACGAAAATACTTCTCATTCTAGACATATATTAAAAAAGTTGGCCAATGTGTTGCAAGCGCATGCTACATATGGGTGTCTCTTCCACCAAAATCTATCAGTGCTCTTAAAAACAAAGACTTTTTCTCTCATACTACACTAAACACTTATGAAACTTCTACGAAACACTTCAAAGACACCAGCCAAGACCTAGTTGAGAAACCTACATGATAATCAGACTTACATCATCTGTTTAACCCCTACACAGAGAGAAACAGAGAGGGAGCGAGAGAGCGAGAGGATGGAGGGAGTTCATGAGATGATAAGAGCTTGAAAATCCTCTTATTCAGTAGAGAGATTAAGAGGCTTTAACAAGGAAGGACATCAGGAACAGTGTAGGGTTGTGCTTTGACAGATTACAGTGATCACACTTACCCAGGACAAAGTGAGCGTGGACATAATGATAATAATGATAATAATTCTAGTGTGAAGACTGTATGGAAAGTATGATGATGATGAGCGATGATGATGGGAGGTGATGATGATGAGGGGATGTATGATGATGATGATGATGATGATGATGATGAGGATGATGATGATGATGATGATGACGATGATGAGGATGAGGATGATGATGATGATGATGATGATGATGATGATGATGATGATGAGATGATGATGATGATGATGATGGTGGTGGTGGTGGTGGTGGTGGTTTAGGTTAGTACTAAGGACACACACCATAAGGACCACCACTATCCTTCCGAGGGTCAACACCACGAAGAGGGAGAAAGTTTTTTTTTTAGAGGGTGCATAGTGAGTTCCGTCTCTCTCTCTCTATATCTCTCAATCTCTCTCTCTTCTCTCTCTCTCTCTCTCTCTCTCTCTCTCTCTCTCTCTCTCTCTCTCTCTCTCTCTCTCTCTCTCTCGAAAAAGAAAGAGTTGACGTAGATTCTGAGTGACATGAGACATAAACTATTACGTAGATTTCTTTGTCATGACGAGGAAGGAGAAAGGAAGGAAGGAAGGAAGGAAGGAAGGAAGGAAGGAAGGAAGGAAGGAAGGAAGGAAGGAAGGAGGGAAGGAAGGAAAGAAGGAAGGAAGGAAGGAAAGAAGGAAGGAAGGAAAGAAGGAAGGAAGGAAGGAAAGAAGGAAGGAAGGAAGGAAGGAGGGAAGGAAGGAAAGAAGGAAGGAAGGAAGGAAGGAAGGAAGGAAAGAAGGAAGGAAGGAAGGAAAGAAGGAAGGAAGGAGGAAGGAAGGAAGAAAGGAGGGAAGGAAGAAAGGAGGATAGGAAGGAGGGAAGGAAGGAGGGAAGGAAGAAAGGAGGGTAGGAAGGAGGGAAGGAAGGAGGGAAGGAGGAAGGAAGGAAGGAAGGAAGGAAGGAGGGAAGGAAGGAAGGAAAGAGTGCTGGGAGAAACATGTGGCGGGGAAGGTGTTTGTCAGGTAATGGAAAGAGAGAGAGAGAGAGAGAGAGAGAGAGAGAGAGAGAGAGAGAGAGAGAGAGAGAGAGAGAGAGAGAGAGAGAGAGAGAGAGAGAGAGAAAAGAGAGAGAGAGAGAGAGAGAGGAAAGGTCGAGCTAATGGGAGGAAGAGATAAATAACTAACTAATGAGGGGCTAATGGAGGAAAACAGGGAGGATGGGTTAATTGGGGGGGGGGAGGGGGAGGAGGATGATGTTGAAATGTTATATCTCCATCATTAATTAGTGTATCCGTCTTTGATATGATTTAGAATTACCTCATGTAACCTTTTTTTTAATTGAACTCATGGGGAAGTTATGTACTTTGATGTATGTGTGTGTGGGGGGGGTGTTTGAGAGAGAGAGAGAGAGAGAGAGAGAGAGAGAGAGAGAGAGAGAGAGAGAGAGAGAGAGAGAGAGAGAGAGAGAGAGAGAGAGAGAGAGAGAGAGAGAGAGAGAGAGAGAGTTGAAGTCGAGATTTATCGGAAAAGTTGTCCTGTGAGGCAGTATATATATCCCTGATACCATCTGGACCACGCACCGTCTGATGGTTCACTGCCGGTTCAACCTTATCCTGCCCCTTCCTAGCCCCTTCCTAGCCCCGCCCCGCCCCGTCCACCTCTCTTACTCCTTCACACACCCACTCCCTGCCTCATCCACCCTCATCCACCCACTGATACACATCCCTGGCAGTGTAACAGCGTTCGGTGTATCTGCTTATGTAACCAGTTATAAACTTTTTTCTTTGGAAACTCGAGTCACTTGTATTTCTATTCAGTAAGACCTCTGGGCCAAGTTTGGAAAGAAATACAGGCCTCAAGGGGACACTGGGAGGAATGCCTGCAGGACGGGATGGATCTGAGGGAGGGGACAGCGTCGACAACTGGCGGAGGGAGACAAAGGCGGTAAGATTTCACTTTGTTTCACGTAAAATATGTGTTTGTGTTGCGTTGTGATTCATTTCAGCGGTGAACGGGTGACCCATTGTAAGGTCACGAGGAACATGACTGAACCTTCAACACAATATACATTATAATTAAACAGTTTTAGTTGAAGTCACATGGCAAGTTAGAAGCAAGATGTAACCACCATTAAATGAATGACGTGAATTATAAAACAGGCAAGAAATATCATCAAAATCTAAATGTTTTCGGTTCGTCCATCCTATGTTACGGTAATTAGTATAGTTAGTCACATTGTATATAATAAGAGGTGTGTGTGTGGCGGCGCAGTGCTTGTTCTTGATGTTAGCCAGCGTGCCTTGCCTGGCTGTGAGATAGTCTTGACGTACTGTTGTTATGGTGGTGGTGGTGGTGGTGGTGGTGGTGGTGGTGGTGGTGGTGGTGGTGGTGGTGGTGGTGGGGCCTCGCTGCTCGACCCGCCACTGTCTCCTCACACGAAGGTAAAGATGACAAAAATACAAAAATAACAACGCTCTCGTGAACAAATTAAAGGATTAGAATGCATAACCTATTTCTTGATCCTCGAGGACTGAGCCAGCCCGAGCCTCTCCCCTCTCCCCTCTCCCCATCTCCCTCCCCTCACTTGTAATACATAACCTCAAATGCTGTGGCCTAAGCGATCATAATCTCCCTCCCCTCCTGACTCCCTTCCCTCCTTCCTTCCACCAGGAGATAAGCCCCTCCTCCCTCCTCCTTCCCCACCCTGCCGTCCGTGACACCCCCCCGCCTCCCACTGAGAGACACATGCCCGACATAACTCACAGAAATACGCTCATATCGCAGCCTTTTTTTCATTCTTTCCTCGCTGGTATTCATTATTTAAATTTTTGCGCTGTTGAGGCAGTGCCGGCAAGCGCCCTGCACCGCCCCTTGAGGCTCGGGCGTGGCCGTCAGTTTTGAAAAGTTGTTCTTTTAAACACGTCCGCTCCGCCAAGCCTTGAGTGGTGGTGTTAGGGAGGAGGTAAAAGTTTGGTTTGGCGGATGGCGTGAGAATGATTTGTCTTGAAAATGTTAAACCTCCTTAATGATAGAGAAACAGCTTCTCGTTCTTGTCTCAGAGTCCAAATGAATGGTCATATAATTCTTTTGAGTTTTTTAAATGGTTATAATTGTCACGCATTGATACCTGTTTGCTGTAAGGTTTTCTTTTATTTGTTTACTTCTTTGAAGAAAAAAAAACATCCCCCAATTTCATATGTGCTCTCATGAATGTGTTTCAAAGTCATCTCCCTTGCTGGCTTCCCAAACACCTCTCAGAATAAAATATAAACACACACACACACACACACAGACACAGACACACACACACACACACACACACACACACACACACACACACACACACACACACACACACACACACACACACACACACACATACACATGGTTAAAATCTGCTGCTAAATCTGACAGCAAACATACACGTAGAAAAGCAAGTTTGTACTGATGTCTGAGGATTATATTTCATTCCCAAAAAGAAAACAAAAAAGAACGTGTGGGAAACGCTGATTATTCCATGAAATATTTTCCTTAAATTCCCAAAATAAACTACAACAAAAAAAAGTGTATTATATTTTGTTCTGACTGGACGTGACTTTTTTTTTATTTAAAAGAAATATACATGACAACCTTACATGCTGCAGGTCATGTTTAAACCTTCACCACCTTGCAGCTGAGGAGAACTAATGCAGCCACTGTGTCTGTCTGTCTGTCTGTATGTATGTATGTCTGTCTGTCTGTCTGTTGTGTTGACGGATTTCATAGTGTTGTGCTATCTTGAAACACCACAAAACCACCATAAAGGAAAAGTATATATTGTCTTCATCCTTTCTGAATATACTCTATACATATATAATCTTTTCCTCTTCTGTTTTGAATTCCTATAGTGACAAGAACCCATTGAACATCCTAAGCCTTACGTGTGTATTTCCTAATCTTGTGTTGTTCATGTTAATCCCGTGATGGAGCTGCAGTGAGAATTACAGTGTCATGAATAGCATAGTGATGATTCCAACACAACAAACACTAAACACTGCAAGTATTACAAAGCATGGACTGAAGTGAGGATTCCACCTACGTAAGGGAAGGGAACTCGAATATTACTTCATCTATTGCACACTTGGGATTATGCAGTTAAGTACAGTAATTATTTGACACCTACGAAGTATTTCCAAACACTACTTTTTTTTTCTTCGTTTGTCTTAAGTGTTCCTATTCCGATGTGCTGTTCTTCTGCTGCCAACCCTTTGCATATCTTCCTTCCCGTTCCTGCCTCCAATCGCATTATACCTCTAATCCTCCTTCCTTGTACCTCATTTCCCTCTCTCCGCCCTCGTCTAGTCTGTCGTTCTCATTCCTTCATCCTATCCATCCTTCCTCTTCCGTAATGCTTCACCATTCTTTATTTATTCAATTTCCGACCTACACTTTCCTATTCGCCACCTCCATCATCATCTTTCTCTCCTTTCTCCTCCTTCTTAGTTAAATCTACTCATTTTCTCTTTGTATCCTCACAGCTTTCCTTCCCTTCTCTTCTTCCGTTTGCCCGAATCTTCTCTGCATCTCCTTCTTCCTTTCTTTTCATTCCATCCCTCCTCGCGTTTCATCCTTCCCTTCCCCCCTTCCTTCTCCTAGGCCATTTTTCTTAGCCTCCCCTCTTATCCCTTCCCTTCCCTTCCCACCTTCCTACTCTTGCTCGTCTTCCT
>JAPQNM010000018.1:1400164-1415164 GCA_029783475.1 Metacarcinus magister
GTGTTGCCTACCTGCCTACCTGCCTGCCTGCCTGTTTGCCTACCTGCCTGCCTGACTGTTTTCCTACCTGCTTGCCTGTCTGCCTGCCTGCTAACCTTTCGTGGTCCCTCTAAATCAATCAATAGTTAACGTGACACTGCTCAGTTCTTGTTTCATACTACCGACCCACTGGAAGCTCATTAGTGTTGGTTGGAGACATGCTTTTTAGCCACACATCTGTAGCTTATTATCACCATCATCATCATCATCAGTATGTCATCATCACCATCAGTATATCCTTATGTACTATCAGTATGAAAGCTACATTTGTTTTTTTTCTCTTTTTCAATAAGTAATAGTCTAATGTGATTAAGCCTTATTCTTTTGACTTCAAAGAAATATTTCCATGATCCATGTTTTACCATCAACACAGCAACCCCTTTCTTACCCTCCTCACCCTTCCTCCCCCACAGTGAAATGAAGACAAGCCAACACGTTCTCCAACACATTACTTGCCGTTCTGACACCAATACTAATTTCCTGCAACACATCCAAACACATCCAAACACACACCGCTTGGATTGCAGGACAGCGACGAAAAGCCAGAAATCAGTGTGAACAGGATTGCAGAGAGAGAATCATTATTTCCAACGGGTGTGCAAATTTGTATCCACGTGTAATGTTTCAATGAAATATGTATGTATGTGCTTAGAGATTGAACATAAGTAATAAGGTCAACGTTGAATAAATAAATAAATAAATAAATAAATAAAAATTTCATGCATGTGTCACTTAAATAAACAGTCCATGTCAAACAGGAATCTGGAAAAAACAGGGCAAGGAAAATTTTACCAATGAAAGGAATGATGAACTTTAAGGAATATATTGGCAAACATTTCCACTAGTAACGAAGACAGATAATATGGATGCAAGTACAGAAGGGCATTGAGGGAGGACGGAGGGAAGGAAGGAAGAAAGGAAGAGAGTGAGAGAGTAAGAGAGTAAGAGAGGAAGGAAGGAAGGAAGGAAGGAAGGAAGGAGGCGTGCACTTATCAACTTCAGAAGAGTGAGTATGTAGTAACAGTGAAAATATCGGTAGAAGAGGCAAGCAACACTTCTCCACAATATATGAAACCGAACGAACACACACACACACACACGCACACACACACACACACACACACACACACACACACACACACACACACACACACACACACACACTACGCACCTCCTTGCATGGCCGGTCTACGTAAAGGAAGGGAGGTCAGAGTGCGTTCAAATTGAGCTGCAAGTGTAAACTGTGATAGGGAACAGGTGAAAGGGTAATTGGCTGGCTGCAGAGAGAGAGAGAGAGAGAGAGAGAGAGAGAGAGAGAGAGAGAGAGAGAGAGAGAGAGAGAGAGAGAGAGAGAGAGAGAGAGAGAGAGAGAGAGAGAGAGAGAGAGAGAGAGAAGGGGGTAGAGGGGAGGGGAAGACCTAAAGGAAAGAGAAAAAAAGGAAAAAGGGATCCCATTTTTTTGTTCCTATTTTTAACATTTGTAACCTGGTCTTTACGTCACGAATTTGTATCCTTAGCGTTAGAGAGAGAGAGAGAGAGAGAGAGAGAGAGAGAGAGAGAGAGAGAGAGAGAGAGAGAGAGAGAGAGAGAGAGAGAGAGAGAGAGAGAGAGAGAGAGAGAGAGAGAGAGAGAGAGAGAGATGGACTGACTGACTTACTTAACTGACCTACTAACAATACTAAGTAATTCCATAGCTACTTCTACATCTTCATAAAATTGTTCTACCTCTTCGTCAACAAAGTCTGATGTTTGTGCGTAAACCTGTGTATGATTTTTGTTTTATATATGTTATTCAAATTTGATTATGAAGTTTGTAACGTAACTCGCTCACTTAAACTATAAAAACTTTCAATATTTCCTGTTAGTTCTTCGTTTGTTTGCTATAGAAAATCTGCTCCGTATTCTTTCATGTTTTGTTTTTTTGTCCACTGTAACAAAAAATAAATAAAAGTGTTTACTAAGAATCCTACTCAGTGTTTTTTCCTTGTCATTTTATCCTTTGTAGCAAAAAAACAAATAAAAGACCACACACACACACACACACACACACACACACACACACACACACACACACACCTCTTCACCGTAATCACTCCAGAATTAGGGCTCGTGATAGTGGTGGTGGTGGTGGTGGTGGTGGTGGTGGTGGTGGTGGTGGTGCTGTGGTGCTGCTGTTGCTCTACCTAGTCAGTAATCGCAACCAAATACACTTCCTTCCCCCTCACCTACATTCACCGCCTCCCGTACACTCCCTCACGAGGCCCGGCACTAATGAAAACCTTGAAAAATAAACCAAACTCGAAAAAAAAACTAAAAAAGAATACTGTAATTCCCATCCAAACGTAAACAAACTGGAGCCCATTATCACCCTCGAGCCGGAAAATGACTCAAGTTATACCGAAAAAAAAAATAAAAAAGGATGAAATATTTTATTCGTAGAAATAGGGAAAAGGTAGGTAGGTGGATGGTACTGTGTTGTGGGTGTTCCTGGTATTATGTGGATGTTCCTAGCACTGTGTGGATGTTGCTGTGGATGTAAAGATGTGGCTAAGGTCAGTAGTGTGTGGGTTGGTACGTATAAAGATGTGGTCAGGATTAAGGATGTGGCTGAAGCTGTTAAAAGTATAGTTAGCAGGCACTGTAAAGATGTGACCAGTACTGTGATGATAAGGGTGATGGGATGGGATGGGGTGAGGGGAAGCAGGGTGAAGCAATGTTAGTACTTTGTGAGTGGGATAGGGGGATAGAGGTTAGGTAGGGGGAGGCGGTCTTGATGCTGGGCTTCTGGTAATGGGAGTAATCGGTGAGCAAACTAGATTAGGCTCTGAGCGATCAAACAAAGCTGGCCCAGAGGGGAATAGAGGCTGTTCACTCGTAAAAACTAAGCGATACAAGAGCGGCGGAAAAAACGTTGTCTCTCCGAGGTTGAGGATCCCCGCGCCAACTTTGGTCCGGTTAACAGAGGAACTGGTGTTTGTTGGCCACAGGAGCAGAGCGAGCGATGGGGTTAACGATGCGTGGCACACTTAGAGGAGAGGGTAAAGGAAAGGTGACTAGTAATAGGAAAAGTTAAATAGTTACGTCACCTGCTGATCTAAGGAAGAGAATTGAATAGTTAGTTAGTGAGTTCGTGTGTCCATTATTCATTGAGTCATTTGAAAAGTCAGTAAGTTTAGTTTGGTAGATCAGTATGTCAGTTAGCCTCCAAGGTGACTTACAATCGTGGGTGAATCAATCAGTCATTTCTTAATTATTCAATAGTCAAAAGTCAGTCATCAGTCAGAACAAAGAAAAGAATGCTAGTCAGCCAGACGGTCCCGCACTCTAACAGACAAACAGACAGACAGACAGACAGACAGACAGACAGACAGTAGGTCACGAAACGCGCCAATCGATCAACAAAAACTCACCCGTGAAATCCATCTGACATGAACACGAGAGAAAAATTAGACTCATTAATTTCATCTCATACACCCCTCCAACCCCCAACCCCCAACCCCCAACCCCCAACCCACAACCCCCAACCCCCAACCCACAACCCCCACACCCACAACCCACAACCCACGACCCACAACCCACTCCCTATACCTCCACCTCCCTCTCATCTTCCTTAAACTTACTCTCCTAGATTTCTACCTCCACTCCACACCTTGATTTCACACTAAACCATATCTAGCAGTGACGATACCTTACCAAATCTTTCAACACCTCTACTACAACTACTACTACCTACCTACCTACCTACCTACCTACCTACCTACCATCTGTTCAAAGGGCAAGGCATAAGGTATGTTGACCTAGCTGATAACTTCTCGCTCTCCAGACAACACTTATTCGATATCATTTACAAACATAATCTGGGAATCTAGAGTATAGGGACCTACTATTCTTACCTTCCTCCTCCCTTACCTACCTTAGTCTACAGCACCTGTTACTCTTGAATTACAGGTGGAGTGAGGCAGGTGTGTACATAAGGCGTAAAGGAGTCAGTTCATCGATGCCTTGAATTTCGAGGATAAACTAATGTAAAAAGTCGAAGAGGTGAGGAAGCTTGGAAGGGCAGGTCTTGTGTGAGTGTATTGATTATTCGTTGGATGAAGGGCAGCTACGAACAGGAAGGAAGAGAGGGAGAGGGAGGAGGGAAAGAGATAAGGAAAGAGAAAAGGAGAGAATACGGATGATACGTAGTTCGACAGGAAGAGAGAGAGAGAGAGTGTGTGTGTGTGTTTGTTTGTGTGTGTGTGAGAGAGAGTGATAGAGAGAGAGTGTGTGTGTGGGGGGGGGGGTTCTAGTGTGTAAAAGGATAAATATAAAAGCCGTATATCAATGACTTTCAGTTATTGTTTGGTTTACAGTCACTCTTCCTACTCTCCTACTACTATTATTCTTTATCATTTCTATGTTATTCCTCTCTTTCGTTCCGTTTCCTCCCTTCTTTTTATTCCCCTTCATAGTGTAAGTTATTCATTTCTTCCTCCTCCCGTTTTTTTCTTTTTTTTTCGTGGGTCAATACTCTCAAATAAATTATTTCATCCTCATTTTCTTCCTCTTCCTCCTCTTATTCTTTCTCTCTTTTTCTTTACTTTTTTTTTTTCTTTTCCCTCTTCTCTAACCTACACTTTCATTTCCTCTTCCTCTTCCTCCTCCTCCTCCTCCTCCTCCTCCTCCTCCTCCTTGTTAGTGATGCTGAAGGAAATTAACAACACAACAAAACTAACCATCTACTGCAGGAGTGAAATTACTACTACACCTTTTCACCATCCATCCACGTGTCCTCCTGACCTCACTACCTACTCGATGAACCGCGTGTGTGTGTGTGTGTGTGTGTGTGTGTGTGTGTGTGTGTGTGTGTGTGTGTGTGTGTGTGTGTGTGTGTGTGTGTGTTAAAACAGAGAGCGAGTGTGTTCTCACAATAACCCTTATTCCATTTATCCATTTGTCCGGTGCCTTTTTTGTGTGTGTGTATGTATCTATTAATCTCTCTCTCTCTCTCTCTCTCTCTCTCTCTCTCTCTCTCTCTCTCTCTCTCTCTCTCTCTCTCTCTCTCTCTCTCTCTCTCTCTCTCTCTCTCTCTCTCTCTCTCTCTCATAGTAGGGTAGGCTTGGTAACTGATGGAGAACAGGAAATTTCATACATTGGAAGAAAATGTATTGGCTCAACGTATTCGTGTATGTATTATTTTTGCTCCTGGAGGGAAGAGAGCAAGGGAGAGGGAGAGAGGGAGAGGTAGAGAGAGGTAGAGGAAGAGGGGAGGGCGCAAGCAAGGCAAGGGGAGTAGAGTGTGTTAGGGGAGAAGTTGAAGGGAGGAAAGAGGGATGCTAAACGAGATGAAAATGATGAAAGGTGTTGAAAGTTACTGGCGCAGATGTTTTGGCTGGGTATATGGAGAGAGAGAGAGAGAGAGAGAGAGAGAGAGAGAGAGAGAGAGAGAGAGAGAGAGAGAGAGAGAGAGAGAGAGAGAGAGAGAGAGAGAGAGAGAGAAGACATACACACACACAGGGATGTCTTTGTACACACACACACACACACACACACACACACACACACACACAGACACACACACACACACACACACACACACACACACACACACACACACACACACACACACACACACACACATACACATACTCACTCGTACCAAAAAAACCTTCTGTTCACATAGCAAAGGCCTAATAAAATTCATTAATATTTACTTCTAGATCCATTATGCTACGCTGATTGAATTTTGATTAATGTAACGAATCCCTCTCCTACATACAACAGTCTACGGATCCAGTAAGCCACATTCAACTGCATTCACTGCACTACACTGCTGTACCATTTCAAAATTTTCGATAAATTGGAAAAAAAATGCATAAAACACTGCGAATAAATGGGATGGAATGAATTTGTACAGTTCCATATATCTCAATTTGCTTATCTATTGCAACATCTATCAGGGTGAAGCGATAGAATGCATCCTGAGGTGTGGCACAGTGGTGTAGTGTGTGTTGGTGCTCCTCACACTCACACACGCACCACGCTGCTCATCGTCACCTTTGAGCTGCGTGCACATAGAGGCAGTAACACCCTAGACCATGCTGGTGGTGTGTGTCACTCTAACGACGGTGTCATTTGTACCCTGGGAGTACCCTGGGTTGTATGGGCTGAGGGATCCCTTCACCCATCCTGCAGCAGGGAAGGCACCAAGGGGAGGCACCCTAAGAACAAAATGTGAAAGTCATGAATATGGTAATGGCCAGCGCCGCCTTTTGCCGTCCGGCGGGCGTCGCGGGACACCTAGGAGTTTTTTGTGTTGCTTGGAATTAACAGTGTTGGCTGCGGCGTGCTGCTGCTCCTGCCGCGCTCAGCAAGCCTCAAAGCAACAGTGTCAGTGCATTATGAAGCAAATACACAATGAAATATATATGCAATTTCCAAGACTAACTAATGTATAAACATATGCATAAGTAATGGGTACGAAAACAACGATATTTTAATGCTAGCAACATACTATACACGTTGCAAAATATTGAATAAACAAAGATGATTGAAATTTTAATGCAACATCAATATTTACGACTCACATTATTATCATAAAAGAAAACTTCTGTCTTAAAACATCAGTGCAAGCAAACCAGCCACTGTCCGTCCTATCCTGTCCTGTCCCTTCCGTCACCTTCCCGTCCCATCACATCCCATTACCGTCTCGGCTCGTCCTTGACCCCTGGGATTATATTCAAGTAATCTCTATATTTATAACAATGCACCAACAAAAATGACGACAACCAGGCTCGAGCCGGGGACGCACGGCAGCTAAGTCACAATCAGCCAGACTATTGGTGTTGTCTAGTGGTCACTGCACTGTTCACTATACAACCCTCCCCACCTTGGCACTATCCTTCAATGCCTCTCTTCTACCCACTGTCTCCCCCTCCCCCCTCACCTCCGCCAAGGCAAGACAAGGACCACTACAGTATGTTATGTACACTGTGTAACCAATAAAGATTTTCACTGATGAGAATGTGACTGAAATAATGTTGCGTCGGGTGGATTAAAGTGACAATGTGGCGATAGGAAACATTTGAAGTGTCACTACTATGTGTAAAATATGTAAATGAACCACCAATGTGTAAAGGAAAATATTACATTGACAAACAGAAGGAATGCTTATTTTCATTTGTATATTTGTAAATAAAAAATAAAAAATCCGACTTGTCTCCAAACTTCTGTAGTACAACAAAAACTATTAAAAATATCAACAAGGGTAACTGTTTGCATACACACAAATATATAAACACATCCTTTACTCATTCCTCCTTGACAACGGTACTCCAAGTGTGGTGCTGGAAGAGGAGGAGGAGGAGGAGGACGACGAGGATGAGGAGAAGAGAAAAAGAAGAAGAAGAAAGGGAGGAAAGGAAGGAGCAATGCATCATCTACACTCCATCCTCCACCACACCACACCACACCACACCACACCACACCACACCACACCACACCACACCACACCACACCACACCACACCACACCACACCACACCACACCACACCACCACCCACACCACACCACGTCACACCACACCACGTCACACCACACCACACCACACCACACCACACCACACCACACCACACCACACCACACCACACCACACCACACCACACCACACCACACCACACCACACCGCACCACACCACACCACACCACATCACACCACGCCACACCACGCCACGCCAAGCCTCGTCGCCACCAGAGCGCCGCAGAGGTACAATCAAGCGAAAGTCTTAACATGAATATATATCTAAATTCCGATCCCGGGCGGCCCAGAGGCTCCTGCTGAGTCTGTTGGTGCACACACGTTTAAGAGTCACTACACGAACATACCTTTTTTTTTTTCTTCCATCCATATATTACATTATTTTTCTATCTTTCTTTTTTATATAATGTTGGGGTTATATTTTATCCCAGGCTAGTACTCTGACTTATTCCCTTCTGTATGGACTACGTAGGTGTGTGTGTGTGTGTGTGTGTGTGTGTGTGTGTGTGTGTGTGTGTGTGTGTGTGTGTGTGTGTGTGTGTGTGTGTGTGTGTGTTTTATGTATCCCTCCCCCCAACCCCCAACCGTTCTGGCATCTCTGAGGGAAGGAAGGCTGTACATTATGAACCCTTCTCCCGGCGGTGCGGTCTTCCCCTGTACACCAGCCAGCCCACCGCAGCCTCCCTGAATAAAATGTTGTTGGTGTATGTGACTCGTGACCCCAATAAGATCCGGGACTAACACGGCCTTACAAAGCGAATATCCTTATCTTATTAGCACCAGAAGCCCTTAACCCCCTTAACACCTACCTACTTACATCTTACACCTCCCTCCCTCACGCCTCTCCCTCTCACAAGAAGAAGCAAAACAAACCAGGATATATCTTTTAATATTTCATCTGAGTTTTTACTTCCTTCGCTGAGTATTTGTGTTTATTTATTCAGGGGTTCCCAAAGCAGCTCTTCCCTCCTATTCTTACCGGTCTGAAACAAGGTTCTTCAGTTAGTGGAGAGTCTTTCTGCTCCTCTTCCTGGTTCAAGCTGCTCAAGAGTGTTTGATCTCATTGGCTACAGCTCCTTGTCGCCTTCCCTCCTATTGGCTGGCGAGACACATATCCTGATCGTTCATTGGCTAGAGGCGGCGTTGTGTACCCTGTGGATGAGAGACGATAATTAAAGAGACCCTGAGTATTATATCAACAACAGGAACGTATCACTAACTTTCCCACTTGAGGATAATTCACAAAATACAGTCGATCTGTTACTGATGCTCCACTATACAACACAGTCCGATCTTCTCCCCCTCCTCCTCCTCTTCCTCCTCTTCTTCACCCTCCTTCCTTCCTTCCTTCCTTCCTTCCTTCCTCCCCTAACATCACGGTTTCTTTCTGCCCTCGCTCCTCTCCCTCCTTGACTGACGTATTACATATAAATGAGTATAAATAATAATGATAATGAGTGTACGTACCTTCTTTTCCTCTGATTAAAAGAGTTCAAGAGAGACAAGAGCAGGAGCAAAAAAGTGAGAGAAGAAGAAGAGGGATAAGAACAAGAACAAGAACAGGAACGACAAGAACAAAGTCAAGCATTAGAACAATATAAAAAACAAGAACAAAAAATCAAAAATAAAAACAAGATCAAGGATAAGATCAAGACCAAGAGCAAGATCAAGCAGTCATAATTAACCCGTGTAAACAACTTGTCAATGCAGATCCTTACTGTCGACTTAGAGTGTTGACATGATGCAGATTTCTTTCTTTCCCTTTAGTTTTTTGTGTTTTTATTGTATCATGTGTGTGTGTTTGTGCCAGACCTGATGAGGCGACCTGAGGCTTGACGCGGGGAAAGAGGAGGAGGAGGAGGAGGAGGAGGAGGAGGAGGAGGAGGAGGAGGAGGAGGAGGAGGAGGAGGAGGAGGAAGAGGAAGAGGAGGAGGAGACCATTAACAAGCCATGCACAAAGGAAAAATGATGGAAGAAGAAGAAACACATGTCGAAAAAGATGATGATGATGATGATGATGATGATGATGATGATAATAACAGAAGAAGAAGAAGAAGAAGAAGAAGAAGAAGAAGAAGAAGAAGAAGAAGAAGAAAGAAAAAATAGTATTATATTATAATATATGAAGAAGGAGAATGAAAAGAAAATAGCAACTAACATACAGCTAAACAAACAAACATACATACACACATACACATACATACATACATACAATAACGCCAGTAGATGACAGGCAATAAAAGTACAAGAAATAAAAATAAAAAAACAGAGAGAAAAAGAGAGAAAAAAAGAAAGAGAGAAAGAGAGAGAGAGAGCCAAGCAAAACAGGCCTCAAGATGTGAAATATCTGTGCCGTAACTTTGCCTCTTCGTGCTTATCTGTGCAGCTGTGTAGCGGCAGGTGTGTGTGTGTGTGTGTGTGTGTGTGTGTGTGTGTGTGTGTGTGTGTGTGTGTGTGTGTGTGTGTGTGTGTGTGTGTGTGTGTGTGTGTGTGTGTGTGCCTTGTAAAAGTATTCTGGCATGAGTGTCTGGACCATAACCACCTCAGTTACACCCATCTAACATCCCACTCACATCCTTACTCCAGGCTCCTTCCTTCCCCTTCCTTCCCCTTCCTTCCCTTACCTCCCTTCTTTCTCTTCCCTCCCTTCCCTCCCTTCCTTCCCTTCCCTCCCTTCCTTCTTATCCCTATCATTGCTAATCACTCACATCCTTTCTCCAGGCTTCTTCCTTCCCCTTACTTCCCTTACCTCCCTTCCTTCCACCACCACTGCAAATCACTCTTCCCTTACTATCCTACCCCTTCCTTCCTTCCCTTCCATCACCATACCACACTACCATTGCTAATCACTCTTCCCTTACCTTCCACCTTCCTTCCTATCCCTTCCTTCCCTTCCTTCTACCACTGCTAATCATTCTTCCCTTACCGCTATATACCAACCATCCACCTTCCCTCCACCACCATAACCTCACATTGCAACCGCTACCAGTCACTCTGTCACTCTAATATAGCGTTCCTTCCACCCTCAGCTGACTTATACGTCTTCACCCTTATTGTAGATCTTCTGCAGAACTAAGGAATGTGTGTGTGTGTTTGTGTATGTATGTGTGTGTGAGGGTGTATGTGTGTTTGTGTGTGAGAGTAAGTATCAAGTGTGAGAAAGAGAGTACACACGCGGAGACAGGTGTAGCAAGGAGAGGCAGGTGTTAAAGCTAAGGTCTCCAGGAAGATAGAATGCATAGTCACGCTGAATAAAAGGAAAAATGGGAAACTGCAAACATAACCAAGATGATGATGCTGCTATATTTTTTTTTTTACCCCCGCCACATTGCCTTGATATATATGTGGGGGGGGGGTGGGGTTGTGTGTGTGTGTGTGTGTGTGTGTGTGGCGTAGTGTGTGTGTGTGTGTTTTCACCACTAAAATGTATACAATTTGAATGTTTGTTCTCTCTCTCTCTCTCTCTCTCTCTCTCTCTCTCTCTCTCTCTCTCTCTCTCTCTCTCTCTCTCTCTCTCTCTCTCTCTCTCTCTCTCTCTCTCTCTCTCTCTCTCTCTCTCTCTCTCTCTCTCTCTCTCTCTCTCTCTCTCTCTCCAAATCATTTAGCAATCATCAACAAACCAAGGTATCACATCGTCGATATAAGAGATAATAAATAGACTTACATTACCTCGCTAACAATAACAAAAACAAATGATTATCGGTGAGCAAGTTCTTAAAGTTAATATTACATTCACTTCACTACCACCACCACCACCACCACCGCCACCACCACCACCACCACCACCACCACCACCACCACCACCGCCACCACGATAGAAGACTGGAAGAAATGCATAAAGAGTTGGTGATACAAATTGTTATCCCAACCAATGAATCAGCAAGGGAGTACAAGCAGCGTTCGTTACCTGTGACCACCAGGAGAAAGGCTTAAAACGAAGGAAATGTATTAGATTTTTCGTGTGTTATTCTGTTGTGATATAGTTTCATCCATGTAACATCATTGGAAGGTAAAAGAAAGAAAAAAAATTGTGAAAAATATGATGAGTTCTCGTACCAATAGAATCAAAACAATGAGATTCAATTACATTACATTTTATTTCAATCCTACATCGTTTTATCCTTGACAAACTTAATTACCGATAAATATAAGTTCGCTATTCAACATGAGATTATAAATATGTGACGAAAACAAAACAAAGAAAAAATTTGAAAAGTACCCTATCGTCAACATCAACTCTCCACACAAGGAAAAAGAATAATAGTTGAAATGATTCCAGATAAACTCATACCAGCGAAGCGATAGAAAAGATGTGCTGACCGTCGACTGTAATGTTAAGTTTTCATAACAGTGCGCAAGGAGAAACAAAAGCAACACTATTTCTTTCTATCACCCTATCATACGCTCGACTGAAACAGACTCTTTAATTATACTTCCTGCACCTCGCCAAGAATATTAGAGTAATCACAAGTTCATCAGCACTGGAGGGAAATGAGGTTACAACTCTAATATAATCGTGAGCGGGAAAGTTAATTTGTTTTTTACTATATATTAAACATCACCTACATAATAAAGTTAGCCAGCTTCTTAAACTATTCAAAGGATTTATTCATCTTGAGAAAATTAAACTAGTTGCTCTTGATATTAATAGTAAGCAGTGTAGCTACTTGTGACTGTCTTCACACACACACCACACACACACACCACACACACACACACCACAGGAGGAGGAGGAGGAGGAGGAGGAGGAGGAGGAGAGGAGGAGGAGGAGGTTGTTCCCATAATCTGCGCCAAGTAAGAGAAAACACAGGTGAGTGGTGATGACATGACTCACATCCACCTCACATCCACCTCACATCCACCTCACATCCACCTCAACATGTTAAAAAAATAAAGAGAAAAAAAAGGAGAAAAAAAAGTAAAAAAGAAAAAAAAATTCCCAGCTCCCTCTCTTTTACCTTCCTCGTCATCAGTCTTCTCATAGTTCTCTTGTTTCCTCATTTCTTTTTTTTCTTTACTCCCTTCCTTCCTTCCTTCCTTCCTTCCTTCCTTCCTTCCTTCCTTCTTTCCTTTCCCTTGCTCCCATATTCCCTCCCTTCATTAGTATTTTTCTCTTCCTTTATTTTTATATCCTATCCGTCATTCGCTGCATGTTATCTCCTTATATATTCTTTATTCTTCTTCATTTCTTTCAAGCTACACACACACACACACACACACACACACACACACACACACACACACACACACACACACACACACACACACACACACACACACATACATACCCTTCCCTTATCCCAATACGCAATTTTCCTTATTTTCTTTTTTTTTTTCTCTCTCTCTCTGTCTATCTCTCTCAAACGCCACATTTAGCCACACATTAAACTGTAGGTAAATTCAGACCCACCACCACCACCACCACCACCACCACCACCACCGGAACAGTAGATGAATTCCCACCCCCCCTTCCAATGTTGTCTGCAGGGGGGCGGCGACCCACACCCGTGTTAGTCGCTTTTATGCTCAATCACATCAATAAATTTTATCAACGAGTCCACAAATACATCTACCTTTGCACCACCACCACCACGGAAGATCCGGTTGGGGTCAGAAGGTAGATTGGATCAGATGAGGTGAGGTGAGGTGAGGTGAGGTGAGGTGAGGTGAGGTGAGGTGAGGTGAGGTGAGGTAAGTTGAGGTGAGGTGAGGTGAGGTAGATGGAGGAAGGTGGAATATTGTTAGACTAATTCACAGTAAAAAAAAAATTTACAACAGTAACATTGACCAGTAAAATAAATATATTATTCCCCTTCAATGAGTTGTATATTTTATTAAGTATTATTATTTGTAGTTCCTTTTTTTGTATATATAAGTTTTATTATATTTTATTATGTTTTATTATATTATTAAGATTCGTCCTACATATATATACTCTTTTTTTATCTCTCTTTCTCTCTCTCTCATACTCATTACCTTTCACCCTCCTCCTCCTCCTCACCTTCCTCCTCCTCCTCCTCCTCCTCCTCCTCTTCCTCCTCCTCCTCCTCCTACTCCTCCTCTTCCATCATCTCCGCTCTGTTCGTCTCCCATGTTCTCCTCCCACACAGAGCGATAAATCTCCCTCGCTCCTCCTCTTTCGGCACGAGTAATACATTCGGTCGTGCGCTAATAAGTTCGGCACGGCTCTTGTTCGGTCCCGTGCCTCAACATTGTAAGGCAGGAGGAGGAGGAGGAGGAGGAGGAGGAGGAGGATGAGGAGGAAAAGAAGAGAGTAAAGAAAATAAATAAAAATATAGCAAGAAAGAACGAAAACAAGAGGACGGAAAAGATGAATAGAAAGAAAACAAAGAGATGAAAATAACAACAGGAAAGTATAAACAAGATCAGATAAATTTAAAAGAAGAAAAACAAAACGAAACGAACAAAACAGATAAAAACAACCATCAAGTTAGGAGAAGAAGAAGAGGAGGAGGAGGAGGAGGAGGAGGAGGAAAAGAAGGAAGAGGAAGAGGGAAAGGAGGAAGAAAAGATAAGAACAGGAAGGAAGGAAGGAAGGAAGGAAGGAAGGAAGGCAGTAGGTAAGTCAACGATTCACAGTAACTAACAAACATACTAACACATTCACATATTTCCAATCTTTTGTGTCCCATTTCTTCCTTCTTTCCTTCTTTCTTTCCTTCCTTCCTTCTTTCCTTCCTTTCTTCCTTCCTTTCTTCCTTCCTTCCTTCCTTCCTGTTTACCTTTTTTCTCTTCCTTCTTCTTTTCCTCTTGAGACGAACGAAAAAACAAAGAAAGAAAAGGAAGAAGGAAGGAAGGAAATAAGAAAAAGAATGGTAACAGGAAGAAATAAAGAGAAGAGAGAGAGAGAGAGAGAGAGAGAGAGAGAGAGAGAGAGAGAGAGAGAGAGAGAGAGAGAGACAAAAGAGAGAGAGAGGTTAGCTAGTGTGGGAAATACCATCTTGTAAGGAGGGTTTGAAGAGGAAGCAAGAGGAAATAAGAGGAAATAAGACCAGGCAGCAAAAAAAAAGAAGAAAAAACGATTTAAAAGAGATGGAGGAAGGACGAAGAGGATAAAAATTAGAAAGCAAAGAAATTAGAAAAAGAGAAGAAGAAAAAAATTTAGAAAGGAGAGCAAAGGAAGAATAAAAGAGAGAGATAAAAAGAAAGAGAGAGAGAGAGACAGAGTGGGAGGAGGAAGAGAGTAAATGGAATGGAAGGAGAGAGAGAGAGAAAGAGAAAGAAAAGAAATCAAGAAGAGCAAAGGAAAGAATGGAGGAGAGGCAAGTAAGCGCAAGATGGAATGAAAAAGAGAGAGAGGAAAGGGATGAATGTAGGTGGCAGGGAAGGAGGGAAGGAGGAAAGGAAGGGAAGGGAGGGAAGAAGGGAAGATGGGAGGTAAGGAAGGAGAAAGAAAGAGAGAAAAAATCAAGGAGAGCAAA
>JAPQNM010000018.1:1420164-1425164 GCA_029783475.1 Metacarcinus magister
TGCCTTAATAAGAGGTGTTCAGCGGGGCGGAGGCGGGGCGGGTAATGAGGATCAGCAGGGCGCACGGAGCTCCTCCCCCACCCGCCCCCTGCCCAGACCCGCCCCCCGCCCACGCCCTGCCCACCCCCAGTCCACACCCTGCCACCAGCCTAGAAAAAATCCGATAATCACCTGTGCCAATTAGGTCCTCACGATAACGGGGCACTGGGAGGAAGGAATGGGGGGGGGGAAGGGGTAGGGATGCATCTACCCGTGCACACCCCTTACTTAAATTAACCCCATTCCCCTCACCTCAACCCCCTCCCTCCCTCCCTCCCTCCCTCCCTCCACTCCCTAACCTCACACCTCACCTCCTTCACTGCCAACCTTTGATCAACATGTGTGTCTTGCTTTTAACATATACCCATTCCATCTCATCCCTTCACCTTCACCCTTTCCATCAAGCCTCCCTTACCCTCACTCCCTCCCTCTCCCTCTCCCTCACCCTCTCCCCTCACCCTCTTCCCTCACCCTCCCTCCCTCCTTCATCCCTGTGTAAAGATTGTACTCGTTGATTTTGTAATTTCTTTCATAAATATACTCAGATAAGTTGAGAAAATGTTGTTGGTTTCGTTCCTAAACAATATCACCGCATTCATAGGCCTTGGTGCATGTATGTATGTATGTATGTATGTATGTATGTATGTATGTATGTATGTATGTATGTATGTATGTATGTATGCATGTATGTATGTATGTATGTATGCATGTGTATGTATGTGTGTATGTTAGTACAAAATGACTTTCCTGGATACTGGAATAGTGAAAAGTGTTCCTTCCAGTATAGATAGAGACTTAACTCTTACTTCAGCTGAGCAACTTCTTTATTATTATTTTTCCCCTTTCTTTTGTTTTATGTCCGTGTGTGTGTGTGTGTGTGTGTGTGTGTGTGTGTGTGTGTGTGTGTGTGTGTGTGTGTGTGTGTGTGTGTGTGTGTGGGGTGAGGTAATCATAGTGAACAGCATCTTTACTGCAGCGTAATACATAATATCTCTTCTACCAATTATAATATTTTTTCCTCGAATCAGTACTTTATTATGTTATTTGAAAAGTAACAACATAATTTGTTCTCCCTCCGTCTCACTCTCTGACTGACACTTTTATGTCGACACGTAAATATAAACGATAAAAAGGGTTATTTTTGTTTCATCTTTCTATAAGGATGACTTGTATTCACCGTTAGGCTACGTAATATGTCATACCTTTACTCTCCCCTCCTCCCACCCATGAATAAGTAGTAGTACACATAACCAGCGGGTGTGTGGTGTAGCTACGTGATTTACCTGAAGAAAAAACACCACACACACACACACACACACACACACACACACACACACACACACACACACACACACACACAAGGTTCCCAGAAGCGACACCAGGTGATCAGAAACTCCATATGAAAACTAACAGTTCGACTCGACTCACTTCCCAAGTTGACGGAAAACGGAACACGAACGGAAGGAAGGAAGGGAAACTATGACAATTTCTAAACCTCATTAAAGTTTCTGTCGCGTATCATAGGACTTGTCACCCTTCACAAGCCTTGCAGGGAAACACAAATATGCCCAGCGTTGATGATGAGAGACTGGCAATATGACGTGTGTGTGTGTGTGTGTGTGTGTGTGTGTGTGTGTGTGTGTGTGTGTGTGTGAGGGAGGTGGTGGTCGGGGGGTAGCATGAGAGGAAAACCAAGGAAATAAAACAATATTTTGAGCAGACTATAAGTAAGTATAATTTTTTTTCTCTCTTTCATTACCTCTCTCATTTCCTCTCTCTCTCTCTCTCTCTCTCTCTCTCTCTCTCTCTCTCTCTCTCTCTCTCTCTCTCTCTCTCTCTCTCTCTCTCTCTCTCTCTCTCTCTCTCTCTCTCTCTCTCTCGCCTCTACAAACCTAGCGTAATTTCTGATATAGCTATTCCGTATAGCGAGAAAGTTTAAAAAAGGTCTTATTTGCATCTTTACCCAATGAAACCTGTGCCTTTTTTTCCTATTTTTCCATGATAACCCTCCTTAAGATGATTATTATAATTTTCCAGCGTCAGAACGGGATTATGGGGCGCCTGAGACACTCTGATTAACTTGCAGGAAGGAAGCCCTGTCGGGTGGAGAGAGAGAGAGAGAGAGAGAGAGAGAGAGAGAGAGAGAGAGAGAGAGAGAGAGAGAGAGAGAGAGAGAGAGAGAGAGAGAGAGAGAGAGAGAGAGAGAGAGAGAGAGAGAGAAAGAGAGAGAGATCACTAAATACTCACATACTTCACCACTGTAACACACATAACCTCATAAACAACGCACTCACCGCATGATAGGTAACACAGATTGGCATTTTCCCAGCAGTTCTTCCTCCTCCTATTATGTAACGTCATCCTATATACCTACACGCACGCACAGTACCTTATTATTGTTATGTAATCGATTCAAATAGAAGAAAAAACAAATATATATCCCACACGCTCTTGTTTGTTAGCTGCATTACAGTTAAATCTAACCTAACCTAACCTAACCTAACCTAACACAAACTACTAATTAATCTATACAAAATTTCATACCCAAACGAAGAGGGCAAGATACATACATACATACATACATACATACATATCTACATCCTCCTTCCGTCTTTTGGGGATGAATATTCAACATGTTGTGCTTTGTCTCACAACATGAAACAGGAACACGAATTTTGGAAGGAAGGAGGAAGGAACGAAGATTAGTAGTGGTGGTATAGCCTTGATGGAGGTAGGAGGTGAGGTGAGGTGAGGTGAGGTGTCTGAACGCTGCCACACAAACACATACACACACGCGGAAGAAAAAATCAGATTAGTCCCGTACGTGAGACCTGGCAAGTAAATAGAGTTTGAATATTCATGGTTAATGAGACTGTCTTCGTATCTGGAAAGAGAGAGAGAGAGAGAGACAGAGACCAAGAGAGAGAGAGAGAGAGAGAGAGAGAGAGAGAGAGAGAGAGAGAGAGAGAGAGAGAGAGAGAGAGAGAGAGAGAGAGAGAGAGAGAGAGAGAGAGATAGTGTGTGTGTGTGTGGGCGTGGGCGTGGGGAGAGACTAATTCCCACAATCCTGCCCTATACACACTCCCACGGCCACAAAAACATCTTCTGAAAGGGATGGATTGGGCGGGTGGCAATTAGTAATGGCATGTGTGATGGGCTCCGAGAATGATGCTATTTGTACGGCGGCAGCAGTGAAAGGCGGGGAGGCGGCAGACCATCGCTCTGTATCTGCTGGAATTCTTCAAGTCCAGCCAAGAAAAGGGATGGAAGCGGTTTGGTAGGATTTAGTGGAAAGAAAAAGAAATAGGTGAGATGAGTTTTCTTGTTTTCTTCCTTCCTTCCTTCCTTTCGTTTGAGAGAGAGAGAGAGAGAGAGAGAGAGAGAGAGAGAGAGAGAGAGAGAGAGAGAGAGAGAGAGAGAGAGAGAGAGAGAGAGAGAGAGAGAGAGAGAGAGAGAAACGGGCATATGGTATCAGCGAGACACACACACACAACAACCCTACACACACACACACACACACACACACACACACACACACACACACACACACACACAGTCCATCCCTTACGATTAATCTGTTACTAATACATACAAATTGTCCGCCTTATGCAGTCAATTAGAAAGGCAATAGAAAAAGAAAATTATGCAAATATAAAACAACTTTGATCCAACACCCGATGTTTAAGTCCTTTATATACGGTCATCCACTTATCAATATTATCTTAGCGTCATATAGAAAGAAATTATAAAATCCTAAAGGCGTATAGATGCGGGACACACTTTCCCTTAACACTAGCTTATCTGTTAATCAAAATACACAAACAGGAATAGAGGAACTACCAGATAATTCAAACAGTATATATAATAGATTGGTAAGGCGCACGTGTATATATATATATAAAAAAAAAAATTCTAAGACCTCGTCAACATATTCGAATGAACTCGTATATAATGGCTGTTAAGTTGGTTTGAAATGGGTCGTCTCCGTTGTTGTGGTGTGGCAGGTTTGTTAATGATGTTGTTAGAGTTGTTATGACTTGTTGCTGGCTGTTACCTAGTGGAGGAGGATAAATGTTGCTCTGCAGGGTATACCACTATTACTCTGTCAGGCTGCCGCGACCCTACTTTATCATATATATTTCCCTCACTCACTCGATCACTCACTCCCCTCGTATCCCTTGCCTCAGTTTAACTCTTCTTCCACTCAACATACACATAAACTCCCCTTCAGCGTCCCTTCTCCCACTCCCTTGCCCGCCAGCCCTCGCCCTTTCCCCTCATTATTAACTTTCCTGACCTGAACCAATTACCTGTAATCGCCCACTGACTGTGCTTATTCAGCCAGTCATGCATTACTCATCCCGACCTCACTGTGCTACAAGTAAGGAAGAAAAACCAAAAAGAACGAAATGTTGGTTATGAACATACATACTCGAATATATATACACACAGATACACTAACTAAAACTCCATGTTATAGGAAAGTAGATTTGAAGACATGGAAGAGAGTCAAAACAAAGAAACACAACACAGCATCTTCATTCAAAACACAAGGAAGACTTCAAGAGGTGCTTCGAAAAGTGGAACACACACTTAAAGAAATAAGTTTGTTGACTCTGAAGGAGTTTACTACTTTGAAGGAGACTCGCTAGTTCTCCTATAGTTATTAGTAAATGCAGCAACAGTCCTGATAATTTTTGAACAAACCTCATGTATGTATATATATATAAGTCGCTCAATAAAGTTCACACTGAGTACATTGTTAAATAATTATCTAACTATCTCCACCCCAACACACGCCGTACCCCCACCCCCCATACCCCCTCCATCCCTCAACACACACACATACACACACACACACACACCCTACTCATCCGTCCCAGCACTACACAATCCCATCCCACCCAACACTAACTCGGGGGTTGGTGGGTTATGGGGGGTAGTGAGGGGGAGGAATAACA
>JAPQNM010000018.1:1430164-1470164 GCA_029783475.1 Metacarcinus magister
ACCACCATATTTGCAAACCAATTTCTGCCTATCTCTTTTTTAAATCTACATTGTTCACTATTAGAGCGACTGGTGAAGTCTTTACCTCCGTGAATGCAGCACAATTCCAACTCTGCAAATTTTAGCAAGTTGTTCAATCGCCTCTTTGGCGTCCTTTTCAATGCTGATTCTATAGTTCGAGATCTCCTTCGATAAAGTTTCACATAATTATTCTGTTCATAACTTTCTAAGTGTTTTTTTAAACTTTTCGTACAATGAAAATGTCGAATTTAATGCAAACACGGTGGATGACTTCTTCATTTTTTGACCTATTCCGCTTAATATCGCTTTGTAAGTCGTCTCACCTCTACTTCTTTCTTTTATCTCTTTCTGTAGCTTTTGCTGCTCGATTTTGCTCAGTCAGTCTCTTTCTCCTTTCCCAACTCTGCAGCAGAAATGTTTTAGTAGAAGACAAGTAGAAGACAAGTTCTACATACATCCCAGGACAGCGACACTCGCTTTTTAGGGATTACCTAACTCAAGACTCAAGTACACTTCACCACTCTTTCAGTTTCCTTGTCTCCATACAATCCCATCCACTTCATCTAGTCTCTTGCTCCATTCTTCCTCACCAATAATCTCTGTAATTCCTTCTACCAGCTGCCTTCTCTCTTCGTATCTATCACAATCCACTACCATATGTTCTACCGTTTCCTTCACTCCCACACATAATCCACAGCTCTGTTCCTGTTCATCCCTATTTCTGCCATTCAGTTCTAATGTGCCTGTACTTGCCTTAAACAGCCGCCATTTTCCGGAAGTAGAACACATGTGCGCTTGCATGCCGTACGAATAGCGGATGACAACGCGGTATGATTCCCGTATCTGTAACCACTTCGAATTTCAAAAGGTTCAGTCTCCTCTCATAACTAAAATTATGAGTTCCCTCTATTATTTTGGTCATCCTTCTCTGCACTAACTATAACAATCCTATATACATTCTATAATACGGGGACCAAACCTACTGCATAGTCGAGGTGAGGTCTGACTAACGCCAAATACAACTTCCGAATAACCTCACCACTTCTACTATTAATACTCCTAGCAATGAATCCTAACTAACACACTATTAGCCCGATTTCTAGCCTCAATACATTGTTTTCTGGGCAGAGGTCTGAGCTAATAACCATAATATTATCAACATAGGTGTATATGGTTAGTCTTCTTATGCCAATGACCAAATCAGTTAAAATTAGGGCATTATGCATGAAAATAACGTTAAATACCCCCCCAAAAGACTATATATATCTTGCTGAAACATGGAAGAAAATTTTTGGTAAGTTTCGATTTACATACTATTCGGCTCGTTCTTACTCAATGTATAAATGATATTAACCGAAAAAAAAAAACAGGATAAGGAATACAAAAGAAATATTAAGTAATTATTCTCATTCCATTAAGCCAAGTTAGGAATGAATATCAAAATAAAGAAGAAAATAATATCCTTAGAAAAGCTAACGTATTATGACATATGACATCAACCCAAAGAATAACAGAGCAAAGCATATAAAAAACCATGAAGTCATTATCGTAGTTCCAAATAGTCAGGTTAGGAATAAATAACAAAATATATAAGACAATAATGTCTTTAGAGGAGCCGAAGTGAGGAGAGGGAAGGAAGATTTCTATGTCAGTGTCCAATACTTCTGTTCCTGTAATTCTAACATCCCTTAATTAAGCTCCAGAGGTGATGGTAAGCATTTTTACGTGTTGTACTATATCCTGGTGGATGAAATAAGGTTTATAAATCATTGAATATATGTTAGATCCTGTAGGTGTAAGGAAAATTAGGGTGTGTCACTTATAGACTTATTGCATTTGATTTTTTGTATTTATTTCGAGTGTGTATATATGTGTGTGTGTGTGTGTGTGTGTCTATCTATCTGTCTGTCTTTCCTTATGTCAGGGAACCAAAACTACAATGAGGATAACATACACTAATACATTCATCTAATTCATTATAGATTAACCTAACTCCTTTATTATGGTTTATTATGGTGAATGTATTTGTATTCATTTCATGTACGTGGTAATTTTATTGTCCTGGTTATGTGTATTTTTCGAGATGACTTGCACTAAAAATGTATCAATAATTATCTTTTTCTAATAGTTATCAAAATGGTTTATTAATGTTTTTTTGGGGGGGGTTTGTTTGTGTTTAAGGCAAAGATTGGTTTAATTAATATATGTATAATTTTTTGACATATATTTTCACTCTAGGATGTGCAGTCTCCTAATTGCCACCCACGTACAGTCATCTAATTGCCACGTACTATCACGTAGCTATAACAATTAAAGACATTTCCATATATAATTTAATGCCTCATATCTGATGTTGTTCTTGTTAGGTGTTGTGTTGTTTTTGTGTAACTTGGTGGTGGTGTTAGGTTCCATATGTTAAACAGCCAAGTTAGGTAGTGTAGTGTATGTAGAGTTTAGTTAGTGTTGTTTCATCTAGTCCAGATTGTTAGGTGTTGTGTTGGAGTAACCTTTTCATTCATAATATTTCATTGAACTTTAGGGTTACTATTTATAAGAATAATAAAAAAAAAGAAAACCTGGGAAAGGAGAGAGAAAAAATGACTACACTTTTTTCAGCCACCCTTGTTACAGTGAAATTTCTTTTTGATGAGCAGCAAACATCAAAAATGGAGGATGAAGAGTCTGTGTCAGTAAAATGGGACCATCACCAGCCAGTCCTGCTTCAGGCTATCAAGGAAATATACACAAAGGTTAGTTTAAGTTTTAGTTTTAACTCACACCAAATTAATGTATTCATGCATCACATCTTGAAAATGCATTCCCCGTCATGGTGTTTGATGATGTCATGGTTCCATTCATAGTGTATCTTAATATAATACACTGGAGTCTCATTATATATGTATGGGATGCAACAACATAGACAGTCTGCATCAATAAATTTATGTGAACTTTCTTCCTTCCTTCTTGTGGACAGACATGAACAGACTTTAAGTATAGAAGTAACATTTCAACCACTATTGTAAATAACAACTATTAACAACTATGTAATCGATACCTGTGTAACATTTGATCTCTTTGTATTTCTCAATTTGTAACACTTAAAAGAATTTTTTTAGCTAATACTTGTAAGAAAAAATGTGTGTAAAACTGATTATTATGAGAAAAATTTCCGTTCATTTGATGGATATTTGTTCTTGTTGCAGGGAATCTATGCAGATGTAAGACTTGAATGTGAAGGCCATGAACACTGGGTGCACAAGTTTATTTTATCAGCCTGTAGTGAATACTTTCAAGAGATTCTGGCTGATGTACCTCACCGAGGCTCCATTACTGTTGCTGCTTACGTGCAACACAAACAGCTTATGTCTCTCCTGGATTTCATGTATCTAGGAGAAGTTATAGTCCCTCAAGAGGAGTTGGCTGAGCTGGTAAATGCCGCTGAAGTTCTAATGGTGAGAGGCTTTGCCATACCTTGTGAAGAACTCAATGATAATGAAAACAATGAACAGTATCCACAAGGCAAAGAAATTTTCAGATTTACTGAAAACTACTCCAATGCTTTACCTGAAAGTAATATTGAAAACAGTATTAATAAAGAAGGAAACGGTAATTACACGTATGGACCAAAGGTTAATACAAAAAGAAAGAGAGCTTGTATAGATGGACAAACAAGATTAAACAATAAAGAAAAGAAATATGATAACCAACAACCTTTTCACAACCATCAAGAAATGATAAACACGTCTATTAAGGAAGAGCCGCTGGATCAAGATGGATCAGCCCGGCTAGACATGCAAGGTACACCCAATGGATATATGATGGACAAAGGTGCCACTGCTGCTTCAGGTGGTGATCTAGGAAGAAATAAACCATTACCTAACATGCAGGCAGACGGAACTCCAAATGCAAATTGTGGAACGTCAAATGATATAAGCAACTTACTGAATGTTCTCATTGACAGCAACCCTGAGGAAGTAAATGTAAGTGGATGATTGCCTATGTAGTACTTAAAGATTGGAAATTATTTAATATTTTGTGCTGATTTCCATATTATTTAGTGTATTAAAAGTATCTTTCATAAATTAGACTTATGACCAGAACATATGCAACTAAAACCCTATGCAATAAAGTGTTATTGGATTAATAACTATTATATAAGAAATCTTGTTGACCATTACAGGGCCGCCTGAGACCAGCTGGTTACCCAAAGACTGAGGAGTCCACTGAATCATGCCAGAGTGTACAGTCAGGAACAGACACTGGGTTTGTGTGTCCGCAGTGTAGAAAGGTGTTCCATTGGCGAAGCAACCTCACCAAGCACATGAGGACACACACCGGAGAAAAGCCGTACAGTTGTAATATTTGTCCCTATAAAACCAGCTATAGTGAAGCTCTCAAGAGGCACATAAGAATACACACAGGAGAAAAACCGTATAAATGTGAAAAATGTGATTATAGAAGTAAAGATTATGGTTCACTGAAACAACATTTAAAGAAACATTCCCAGGATGTGAATGAAGTATCGTAATGTTTTGGTGTAATCAGATGTAACTTACACACATTATTGAAGAAATTAGGTACAAATGATGACACAGTTGTGCTTGCTACACTTTTTTGATAATAATGAAAAGAGGTTAGTGACATTTGTAAGATGGAAATGTATTATTATGTTATTTTTAGGAACATGAAATAGTTTATTATAGTACAATATATATAAACGTTTAAAACCAGTGTGATGAAACTACGTACCCACTTATTTGCAATGAGTGAAAATTTACACTGAGGAAGTCAAAATGTCCTGCTGGGAATGTGAAGCTTTCTGTTATACAAAGTTACTTCAATTGTCAAAGTTCATCCCTGCTCATATATTAGCTGAAATCCATTTAGACTCCTTATCATCCAATATTACACCATTTCTTTGAGGGAATTCGTGAAACTACAACAACAAAAGAATCAATTCATGTTTTAAAAAGTCAAACTAAAAAGAAACACTCCTAAATTTGTTATAGTATTCCTGTATAAAATGTCACGTCTATGATCAGTTAAGTATCACAACCAGAAGTGACAAACCAATACCTCTAAAAGTTTGGTCCAGATGTGGTCTCCCTGCACAGATATCTCATGGCATTAATTCCAACTGGAGCATCCATCATGTTAACATTTATCATTAATTCCTATTGCAGTTACCTCAGGCTGCAATTTCCTTCACAGCAGACTCCTATACTGCTTCCTCCCTCCCTCTGCCGCAGACACACACATATCTGTGGCATCAGTTCTTCCCTTAGCAAGCATCACCAGCTTTACCTGTATTCAAAATTACATGAGTGAGGTCAGTCATCCCTGTATATAAGACTAATCATCAGAGTATGCAGCTTGTAGGGTTGAGAATGAATGCACTGATGTCGATTTGGCTGTAGCTCTTAGATCAGTGGCTCCCAATCTTTTCTTTGGCACCCTGACCAAAATTATATTATATCTTTATCCTCCATTACATGTAATTACTATATGTTTGATTAGTAGTGTTATGTAATGATTAATATAATGATTCCAGGAGCTATAGGATAAAAAGAAGAGAACGCTAAAATGTTTTCTATATGTTGGTATGGAATTTGTAACTTCAAACTATTCATTTTCAAACTGCTTTATGGAACCCCCTCAGATTAGGAATTCCTATTTAAGACAGTCAGTGGTACTCAAGCATACCCCATCATCATTATGTATTTTGAGTCATCTTTAATAGTACTGTTCTTTGAATTCATGGTTATTCAACTTTTTTTCAGTATTATCCCTGTTATATATCTTACACTGATAAGGTCATTTCTTCTAGAAAATGGCATTTCTGATATTTTATTTGGACTCAGGGTAATTTTGGTATCAATAAATGGTGTTTTACAGCCTCTGTTCATGAAATTTATATATAAAAAAAGGGAATAGTGCAATAATTGTTGTGTTGCATCGTCAGTAAGAAGTGACACTATCGCTACTGCTGAAACGTATCCTCCTTAATGTGAAATCATGATGAGTTGTTATTCATGGACTTAATCATATTATTTGGGGGTCAAGTGGCTCTGTGGCGCAGTGGTCGGCTTGTGACCTAATGGTTGTGAGTTTGATCCTGGCTCACGGCTACTTCTTGGTGAGGGGGGCAGCGCTCTCTCATTAATCCTAGCAGAATTATATGGTGTATAGCTATCTAGTTTGGGGGTAATTATTTAATAACTTTTATTCATATTCTTTCATCATAAATTCCATCAGAGTTAATAATGTTCCTTAGTCATCCCACTTATTGAAGAATTGAGTATTGATGAATATTATCAATACTTAGGATCTCATGGGGTTAGATTTTAAAAGCTATGTATGATCGCCTGTTATTTTAAGTAATTGCAATACATATATTTATGTTACTGCTGCAAAGCATTCATTGCAAGAGTTTAGATATGTTGTAGTAAGCTTTGTTTTAGAAATTCATAGATTATACATGCAAAGACTTGTACAATGGCCCTGGGCATGTATGACTTAAAATCAGATATTATATGAGTATGAAGATTTATCTATCAATATACCCGGCAAATACTGTACTCCTTTAAATGGTGGTAGCCAAGACAGGATACTGTGTAGAAAATCAAATATCTAATTAATAGTGATACCCATGTCACATACATTTAAAAGAAATCATCAACTTTTAGAAACCTATTAAGCTACAATGGGATATAAGATTAAATCAATATTTTCAATATAGAAACTCCCTTCTTGAAAACTTGCAGATCCCAGCTACAAATGATAGAAGCATTTATTGATCAGTCACTTGTTCAAGCCAGATTCAAGCAAGCCTTGTGTGTTTTTTACTCAAATTCTTGAAGTGTTAGCTTGAGTGAGGCTTAAACCAAAACAAGTCACACTGCGCCCAGGCTTTCACTACACTTTAGCATTCTTAGTTTTTCTTTATCAGAGTGTGCTGTTCAAAACTGTACCTTGGATGCCAATGAGTTTTCAAAGTGACCCAACCAAATCACACTTAACTGAGGCTCAAGACAAGTGAATAAATCAAATACACTTACATTCATCATGATGGAAATCAAGTTAGACTCATTCTGATGAAAGGCAAGATAGAAAAAAGTCAAGTTATCATAGAGTGGTGAAGGGCAGACCAGGATCATGATGGCAGAAGGCAACATAATTTCATATTGACACGGATATTTTGTGCAAAAGTGACACAGTATGGTTGCATGCATCAAGCTTGTCATTATGTGTGATGTGTCTATCATTTAGTGTACATATTCTAGAGTGTATGTGTATGTCTCTAATGGATGAGTATACATATGCACACCTTGGCATGGCTACACTCTTTAGGGGGATGTCAGCCGGGTATATAAACATAGATTCTTGAGACACTTTTTGAACGAGCCATGTCATGTTTATGCTAAAATCTTCACATCCAGTGTTATTCTATGTTAAGGTCAGAAGCATAATTACACACGATATCAGTTTGGTCAAAAATGTAAGTACACTTGGGTCAATGTGTTTTTAAAAGTTTGTAATCACGTTGCTGTTTGCATTTTCATTAAGGGTTCCATATTAACAGAAATGCAAGGACTATTATTTTTCTATTTTACAGTATAGTAAGTTGGAGCTGATAGATAACATAAAACTCGAATTTAGGTGGAATATTAGATGTTCCACTTACATTTATTGCGAAGAGAACTGGATATGACCATCAAGGTTCTTAATAAGCCTTCAAATACATCATAAGCAAGTTGCATAAATAAACACTTGCTGCCACCATGATGAGTCTCCCTGAATTTACCCTCTACTACTTTATAAACACAAAATAATTAGTCATTATACCATTGGACGGCTCAAGTTTAGCCTTCACATTCACTATAAAACAGATTCACTGCCTAGTTGACCAAGCTATCATTGCCACCTTATAAACTGACATCTCAGCCACAACATCCCCACAGACATCATTCTGACACCAGTTAAATGTGTACAAAGTCAGTCAGTCCAAGCCTCCAGACAGCTAAGAAAGTGTTTACATTCATCTCAAGAACTAAAGCTTATACCCTTAATAAGCTACCACTGCCTGTTCTACCATCTCTCCTTCTCATTGTCATGCTGTTTCATGCTGCTTTGCTTCCCACGTTCCCTCAGTTTATTGAAATGCTTTATAGTTTGTGAATAAGCCCAAGTTACTAAAAGCATAGACTCTCCCAGCTTGCCTCGTTACTCTCCTGGAATGCCACCACTCCCTGCCTACTTATTTACGCACGTTATTTTATATAATCTACGAGACTCCTGCCTGTAATGGTTTATGAAAGCCTTACGTATATGGATTACATATTAACATATTCACTGTTGACATATCAGATAAGCTAATATATAAACAATACATAATGTGCATGTGTCTGGTATTGTGGGCCAGCGTGTCTATCCAAAGCACTGGGATAACCAAAACTTAGGTGAAGGCGGTCTTATGCTTAGTAGGAAATTTGATTTTTAGAAGTACTATTCATAATAAATTTGCATGTAAGTCAGAAAAGATTTCCACCTACATATATGGATACAGTATATACATGTTTAGAATGTTACTATAACTATATTGTACTGTATACTACATTTTTTTAGTTTTTGTATTTGTTATGAATCAAAAATTATGTGATTTTAAAAGAGAAAATTAATAAAGGTGGTGATTATTAATAATTGATAAAACATTGTTAATTTGTTGCACTATTTATCATAGAGAATGATGCCAGGTAGTCCAATGATCATTAGTGACTACCATCCAATGGTATAAACCAACGCTTCCTCAACTTTATAACTAAATGTCTTATTACGCTTCAGCAGTATCTTTCTTTCCATTCTTTTCTCTATTTGCAAAATAAAAAAAAAAAAATTAATAAAAAAATGCGAGTTTCCACACTACTACATTTATAAGGGTGAGATCCATATTAGTGAAGGTAGGGAAGTGCCTTTATTGTGCCATTATCTAGTTATCAATTAAGAGGACAGGCGAACTTTTGTTTTAGTGGCACCCGTTTGAAGCTTCACCTCACACTCGCTTGTTATTTTCTGGTCTGTTAGCTAATGGAATTGATGTTTCTACAAAATTCATAGTTTTAGTAATATACTTCTAGTCCTATACTCCCATCAATGTTAGAATTCAGTTTTGTGTGATGCTTGACCGACCCGCTGTTGCTGCATTCAAGTGCCTCAATTGTTGGAAATCAGCTTCAAGTATTTGATTAGTAGTCAAAATCAATTTCTTAGTTGGATTCTGCTGCATTCAATTTTTTTGCTATATATATATATATATATATATATATATATATATATATTATATATATATATATATATATATATATATATATATATATATATATATATATATATATATATATATATATTTTTATGATCATGTTCCTCAGTTGGAGTCTGCTGTATTTACTACTTTTGTATGCCACTCTTTGTACATGGTTTATTGCTGGTACTGAACTATAAGTCACATTGATGATGTGTAAGGAAGGAGAAGACTTTGATCGGATCAAAAAGAGCATGATGTTTGCCTAACACTAGAAACAAAGGAGTGATATTTTGTATTCATAAATACTTTTTTTTAATTCAAGGCATAACTCCATGATGTAGTAGAATCCACTGTACTGTTAATATAAGGCATCTTTTTCTTGTGCCTTTGAAGCACATTTTAGCCGTAAGCTCCACCACCTTTATAAAATTGTAGCAGTCAAACACTTTCTAGATTTTGTTTCAGGTGCAATTGTCATACACAACAGTTTGTATTAGACCGAGCATGTCTTAACATACCAGCGGCTGGGGCAAAGTGAGAGAGACCTTTACATAGATTGTTACGTGAGCTCATACAACGACACTGAAATACATTGAGTGTACTGTATAAACTACAATGACACACTGGGTTACCATGAATATGTTATGAATATAAAATGGGTGTTATTAATGCATACGCATCAATAGGTGAATAAATTGATTAGTAGATGGAGTCTTTTCCAGAGTGCATGCATAATATGGATCAAATTAGTTTGCTTCAATGAGTGTTAATTTTACTATAATGAATGATGTGCAATTGTTATGAATTTGCTCTAAAAGTTATTACAACAAGCAAAAGGACATGCTTATAAGAGGTAAAATTGTTTAAAAGTACAGCAAAATATAGTATTTTGATAAGCAGGAACTCTTATGTTATGGAGACACTCATGTGGTGAGAGTGTGTGCAGCTGTGTGTGTGTGTGAGGTCACGAGGTCAGGAGGCTGATTCCTTAGCCTCCAAACATATTGGATTTCATGCCATGTGTTATTTCCTGCCTCGTGCATATGACGTACTATACCAAAAATATAATCTGTAATCACAACCCTACTGTTATCTATAATTGTATATGTCTTGAGTATCATTATAGAAAAGTTACAGTTGTTCCTATTATTTGTGGCAAAAAAAATAAAATAGTTTGGACAGTATGATGCCACTGAACCAAAAGCAGCAGATGTTTATCAACTGCTGAAGCACTAAATCATACATAAGTATTACCCACCCACATTGATGTATATTTCATATCACATCATTCCTACCACACACAATTAAGAATACTAACATTTGCATATGATGTATATAGTAATCACATTATTCCTACCACACAAAATTAAGACAACGACCATTTTCATATGATATCCATGTTACAGATATGATCAAAGCTGTGAATTGAACACCCGCACTGTTAGGTCAAATTTTGTTTCTGTCTTGCAGCTTTCACTTATCAACCTGCTCGAGAGAAGAAAAATTGTTTCAAAATATGGGATATAATGTTTAATTTCCAGCTGTTCAAAAAGCTTGTGACAGCATTTATACAAGTGGCTAGTCTGCCTCTAAATTAATAAACTTTGTGCAGCTAAACCATCCGTCTTTCTTTGGTCAGACCCGTCACAAGAATAGATGGTGGGAGTCTCCTCTCCCGCCATCTATTCTTGTTACCTGGGTCTGACCAAAGAGGTTTAACTGCATAAGAGGTCAGACCAGAAGAATTGTCAACAACTAAGTAGAAAGGAGCTAAAACAAGGGAAATAATCACAGGCTGGGACTTGGGGTGACACGATAGTATTCTAATAAAGTAGCAGAATGGGCCAGTGAGTTGACACATTCATTACCAGTAATAGCAGCATGGTTCAGAACCCAGCAGAAACTGACTTTTTACACGCATAGAGGCGAAACAGCAACTCTTGGATTTTATGAACTTAAAGAGGGAGAGAGAATTTTGAGAATCTGAAAATAACACATTTAGTATTGGCGTACATGATGTTGTCAAAGGTTGTGAAAATAATAACATGACTGAATAATATATCAATTATTCATCCCATGTCTAGTCAAAGCTTACAAAATTACCAACACTCTGTTGATAGTTTCTCAGTATCTGTAAAACTAATATAATATTTTGAGTTATAAGATTTAGCTGAGGAGCACTCTGTGTCGTCAGCTTCTAGTAAGCCTCTTACATTGGTGCTTGATAAATTGATTGATAAGTTTAGCATTGCCTACTTACAAGAAACATAGATACATAGACTATTGAACCTGTGAAAGTAAAAGGTAAATAGTACTACAGGGAAATATGCAAAAGATAAAAAGAAAATTTCCTTAAGATATGGCATTTGAAATGCCACATTTCTTTTTTTCACCCATGTACATAGACTTAAGAAAGATCTAAGTTTCTGTTTTTTTGTTCACTATCACGTCAGAAAACTAAGCTGCTTCACTTCACTTTCCTCTAGTATGTGCACAACAATGTTTCAAATGTTAAAAGTTGCAGTCAAGTCAATCTTGGAAAGTGTAAGTCATATGACATTTATGCAGTAGAAGAGTGTATATAAGCTTATCTATTAATTAAGACAAATTTTTAGCAATTTAGATATCTATATAATTTACAAATGACCTGATAAAAGTATTTTTAACTGGTCGTTAGATTTATGGTAGTTGCCAGATCAATAAAATGTTACATAGAAATATATTTTGTTTTCATTCAGCAATTAAATTGTTTCCTTATAAAGGAACCAGACCTTGTCATGACAGAACTATCCCCGAAATACCTTTTCCATGCATAATGTGATTATGACTAAATTCTACCATAATTCTACCTATACTATCTCGGACAAAATTCCAAAGACAATTTGAACATACTCTGCCATAACCAGACTTATTCTTGGAAAATATAATACAAATTTGATATTATAGTAAAATCCAGACTCTTCAATGAGAATTCTACTTGATCAACATTGATGATAACCTACTCAAATTGTGCGTTTTCACTTAGTTCTTTTGCATCAAATCATCTTCCTAGCTCCCTACTATCACAAGCTTCCCAACACCTTCCAGACCCATTCATGGTGTGGAAGGGTCTTGGGTAAAAGAGGTTGTGACCCGATTCTGAGACAGAAACCTTTTAGGCTGGGAGTAGATGAGTGACTGTGTCCGCCACGCTGTGGCGTGCTTAAGCATCCATGTCCTGACTGAACCACGCCACAAAGTCGCCCGTGTGTATGGGCAATTCTCTAGAATCATAATATTAATTGATAGTCACCTCAGCCTTGGCAATAATCCCCCAAATTAGGTAACTATAGATCATATAGTTCTGCTAGGGTTAACAAGTTCTACTTCTCTCACCTAAAAACTAAAGTAATGTGTAAAAATTAGTGAAGTTCATGGAAACAACAAATAAACAATGATACATATTATGTTTCCTCAAGAACACTTTTGTGGTGTAGATGAGTTTGAATTACTAACTGGTACTCTGAATAGCCTGGAACACATGCTAAGGAGTATTAATATGATGGCCTTGGTGGGAAAAAATGGAAATAGATGAGTGAAAAGTTTTGGTGAAACAAATTGTTACAACTGACAATGAACATCATCTTGACACATAAGTAAAAGAAAAAACAAGACATTGGGGATAATGAGCCACCAATGTTGGAGACGCAATCACAACTCGCAAGTGTTGTTGCATTTTGGGAAAGGTCACTGATTTAGTGACATACTGAAAAACAGAGATGATGTCAATAAAATTTGGCAGTAGTAAACAGTTAGGCCACAAAGGTAATTCTAAGTCAAACTATATTTTTTTCAGAATGAAGACAAATTATGGTTTAATGAGAAAAAGTAGTATCATATTTTCAGATTACTTATTAATATGATCTTATCAAATTAGCAAAATGCTTACTGCTTCCAAAGTGTTTTCTTTTGGGTTGCCATCTGGAAAGAAGATTTAGGCCGTCGAGAAAGAAAGTCTGTGGATCTTCATGGATTTATTCCTTCGTGGTTACACCTGTGCAAGCTTCTGATAACTCTTCAACTCCAACTTGATCTCACTGACCAAGTTTTAAGAATCAGAAATCATGATAGAATTCTTTTCATTTCAATTCCTGAAAAATGCTCGATGCTTTCATTCTTGCTACTGATTCCGATAAATTGTCCCATTATATATATATATATATATATATATATATATATATATATATATATATATATATATATATATATATATATATATATATATATATATATATATATAAATAAACAATTGCCAGGGCTGTGAATAGCATCTTATTTAGGGCAACTGAATGTTTGCAAAATGTAGCACCATTCCCTACGGAAATATTTAATATTCTATTCATTCATATATATTGTTGATGTTATTCTGTAACTTCTTGCAATTCTTGTGGTTTTTTATCTTCCTCAGTAACTTTGCATCATCTGAAAATTTACTTATGTAACTGTTTACTCATTCTGCCATGTCATTCATATATACTAAAAAACATTATTGGTGCCAAAACTGATCCCTGTGATACTCCACTTTTCAAAATGTATGTGTGTGTGTATGTGTATACAAAATAGTACAGAATATTTGCACACACCTCAATTTTCCTGCATATTTTCACAAACCTCCGTTTCACTTTGAACATTGCTTTCTCCATTTTCATCATTCAAGTCAGTCATGGTGGAATTTTCAGCCGACTCTTTTTCCTTTATATTTACTGTATCTAAATTTCTCTGCTCGGCAAATTTATTCTTTTCATACTTAGAAGTGTCAGCACCGAGCAGTCTGAGATAATGGATGCGGTCATTCTTAGCAACATAAGCCCTCACAGACTTGTTACCTTTCCATCCCACCAACTTGATTTTCATCCCGTCATCATGATACAAGAATGCAATGGCTCCTGTGCCTGCAAAGAAAAGGAAGATACTGGTCATCTAAGGCAAGTATTGTAATTCATCACTTGAAATGCTGTACATTACACTCATACCGGACAAAACGGGGGGAACAACGGTCCGATAAAAGGGGGGGAACAACGGTCCAATAATGTTGATTGTCCGTAGTTACCAACACTAAGGCTGTATTGGCTAATATCAACAATTACAATACCAAAGAAAGAATAATAATATAATAGTGTACATTTAAACAAGCACACTATCCAATCTGACAATGTAAAATACCTGTACACTGTAAATACACTATAATATACCTGTACACTGTAAATATACACTATAATATACCTGTACACTGTAAATATACACTATAATATACTCTTACACTGTAAATATACACTATAATATACCTGTATACTGTAAATATACACTATTCTATACCCATACACTGTAAATATACACTATAATACAGTAATTCCATGGAGTAATGAGGTACATGTGTGATTATATTCATGTAAACAAAGTGAGTCGGCTACTGCAGATTTTGTCCGTTGATTCCAATATCCGTTAAAGGGAGGTCCGTAAAACCAAGGTATGAGTGTATTGTCACATCATTTCAAGACAAGAGAAAAAATATTAATAGGTTTATGGACGATTTATTGATGAACAACCTGGAAGAAACATAGAAAACATCTAATTTTGAGAAAAGGAGAGGCTGGAAATTTGAGGAAAATCAAGAATAAATTAATAAAAGGAATTTGTTTAAATGACACATAAAAGTAATTTTCCCCAAAGAAGTAGATACTTAGAATGGACTAAAAGAAGGTGATAATGGCAAAAAATATACATCAACTGAAGGGAAAACTGGAAAATTCAGATATGGAGACAGGACAATACGAGTGTAACTCAGGCCCTGTATATAACAACTAGGTAAATACACACATACTTACACTTCTCTCACTTAACCCCTTGGCAATTAAGTAAAAAATAATTGAAGTAAAAATTCAACAAAGCTCGATTCAACTGTATATATGCTTTTTTATATGAATTTAGTAGAGACGTGTGTCGTACAAGAAAATAATGCGACACACAGGTAATGAAAGCCATTGTCATAGTAAACTAAACAAAATGAACTCACAGAAGTTTGTACATTGCTCTTGTGTTTTGGAATCCAGCGTTACAATTTCTGGCGGCATTTCCATGTCATCATTCTGCAGCATTAGGACCAAGTCATTTTTAGTCACATTGAGTTTGCGATTGTCGATTAATGGTAACAGTACTCTTGAACCCTGGAATGTGAAGAAAACAAAACATCAAGAACTACATGCAAACACACAAGCATGCACACACACACACATGCACAAGGGCAGTATCTTAACAAATGAGTTTAACCGTAAGTGTGAAGTAGCAAGACTGCCACAAATAATTGATATCCACTAAGTATTGGGATAAAAGGTTGGCAACAGTAGGCGTCCTTCCTAGAGGTGGTATCGCTCTTTCTCTCTCTGGTGGCTAATTCTATATGGAAATGAAACCCAAACATCGGATATCAACCGTAGAAATGATTGGCTGACAACTTACATCTTGAGCTAATCTGAAGTCACACGGAGACCCTTTGTTGTCACTCCTCACCAACACTTTCACTCCAGTGTTGATGATCTGAAAAATAACAACATTACTTTACATACATAGCATCGAAAATTATGACATCAAAATTATTTCTTTACATCATTTGTAATTAATTTTGTCCTTAACTTATAGTCAGCTCTGTAGTGGGAGCTGCAAGAATACAATACTACCACCCTATTCCCTACAGGCTGTAAAAGATAACCAATAGGGGAGGAGCAAGGGGTCTGGGAAGCCCCTCCTCTGTATTCTCTCCTATGGAAAGACAAGGCAAATAGGGGGAGGGAGAATAATGTCTCCACAAACCCTAATCACCTCGTCTTAGCTACACACATTTAAGTAAGATATAATCATATATATGTAGTCATCTTTTAACATTTGTAAGCTTAACATTCACAGATCAGATTATTCATGGGGAGATATTACTGTAATGATTTTGGGTGTTAGCTGGCTCAGTTCATGGGAATCTTTGTTACGTAAACCTAGCAAATGTTAAATGACAACTGTACTGTATTTCCCGGTGTTCAAGACAGACTCAGTTTTCATTGGTTATATTTTACCTTAATGTGATCCTGGTTTTGAGCAACAACATCTTTGATACATTTGTTGGTGTAGTAAATGTTCCTTTTCTTTCCATCCTTGGTCCGGGTGAGGAAAAGGCCAGAATCTACACCCTCACTCATCCCATAGAAGTCATTAATACCTGCCCACACCACTTCATCCTTTTCAAAATAATAGTAGGGTTCCTCTCTGAAGCCTTGGCGACGCTTCTTTTTAGGGGGCTGAAAAATTAATCCATAGGCATAATACATTAATTCATTAGAGCAAAATATTATGATTTTATTCTATGGTAATATACCTACAATGTAAGAACTGCAGACATTACTCTAGGGTGCTGATTTGTAGATCAGAAAACATTCTGTAAACTACAATAAAATGCTTTTTCATGATATTGAAATGTAATTACTATGTATCTACATTATCTGACTGATATAAATTGGAAATTACAATTAATTTCAGGAGTACAAAAGTGTACAGAGGGATTAAACAGACAGATCTATTCATCTCACTTATAAATAGAAACACTTACTTGTCTAGTCCTTTGAGTTGCAGTGTCAGACAAGGTTGGGTTTTCCTCTTGGTTGGTTTCCTTGTAAATCTTTTCACCAGGAAGTGGCTTCGTCTTCTCCAACACTGCTACAAAGAATCCTCCAGTATCCTGGTGGTGTGGCAATATTCTAATGCTGCAAAATAAAGAAATTCATATCTATCTATAGATATACCAGGCTGTTCTCTCCCAAAAGATGGGTAGCCAAGATAAGACAAATATACACAAATCTATGCACATATACACACACCCTCCTCTCACTTAGCCCCAGTCAAGGAGGGAGTTAGTGCATAGGGAATGGTGGAGGCTCTTCAGCCACAGCCATCCCCTTACTGGACGTTGCTGGAAGGAACAAGGAATCAGAAACTATACACAGATTAGCAAGGTTAGGAATGGCTCGTCTGTTTTGGAGTTTGTAGATTACACGACAAGGTTTCTGTATATATGTCATCCAGAGTATAAGGCTTAATACAGCAAGTCAGTTCCCTTATATAGGTGAGCTTCAGTTATATACAGAAGACTGTGACTAAATATTCTTTAAATGAGTCATAAGTTCACACTAGTGTTGTGCATCTTGGTTTTTGGCGGGAATCTAACACTCAGCTGATCACAACATATATTTATGCACAAAAGTGTACAAATTTTGAAGCCAAACTTAATCTGAGGAGATAGAGATAAGAAAGAGATCATTATAGATTCAAACACTTAAGAATCATAGTGATAAAAATAATTCAATGAATATTATTAAGTCATAGATGAGACTTGAAACACTGCAAATAATAAGTTGAAAAAAATTGCAAACATAGTCAGTCCTTCTATTAGTCAGTAACTTTCACAAAATTTAAGCTTGGGACATTCCTAGTGTCCCCCAAATTGAGGACCAAGAGACAAGGTTAGAACTACCCTTACTTAACATACTGTAATTGTAATTAAGAACAAAACAAACACACATTACATACCATCTCTTCAGATTAAGCTTTTCTTTGTTTTCCATTGAGGGTGCAAAGAGGTGCTTATTAAACAGATTTGAGTTCTTCAAAGGTATGTCAGAAACAGACTTGATAGACTCCATCTCCCGATTCATAAGGAGCCAATCTTCCAAACCTGGCATGAACTAGGAAATGCAAATTATTCAAAAACTGAACTATCTTGGAAGTAACACAAAGAAAAACATACTTTATCTCTTTTATGAGTTTGAAAGGCAAAATATTCAACAACTTAACAATCTTGGAAGTAACATAAGATAAAAAAAGCATACTTTAATCTTATATGAGTTTGAAAGCAGTTATAGTTTGCCTTTTAAAGAGGGATATAAGCCAGGTATATAGATAGATAGATAGATGGATAATTTGCTGCAGTGTGCATGTCATCTATCTACTTTGAAATCCTTGTTGATAATGCTTTCATCAACTGAAATATAATAAATCTACTGTATTAAATATCAACATTGTTTCTCTAAATATGTTTTGCATTTCTACATAGTTAACAATATTGCTCTAGGTCAAACTAGTTTATCATCTGATATTCCACTTAACTTGTCATTGCTTTCTTAAAGGATACTAAACCTCTTTGATTAGAAAACATGCTGAAAAAATACACTTTAATAACATCAGTGCTTAAAAAATGTACTCCTGATTTATAGGAAAACACGACTCTCAAAAGAAAATTGCTGCTGATGTTTTATAGAGAAGGAAGAATTCTTATGGGGAAAGTGGAGATCCACAAAAATATAACTTAAAGAATTTATCTGATTACTTGAATACTTAGTTAGCTATTCCGGCAAACTGCACTGAAAATGTAATGTAAAAACGCACCTTCAGTCCTGGTAATTGGTTTGAGACATCCACCAAATGAACAGAGCCATCAGCCTCCATTAGTAACCTCTGGATCACAGCTTCATTCTCCAAGGGATTCAGGGAACATGTCGAGTAAACAAGACGCCCACCAACAGCCAGCATCTCTATCCCCCGGCGAGCTATTCTCAACTGCAAGCTGTTAGGTATAAAGTATAGAATCATTAATGTACTAATCCATTAACAGGATACACAAAATTCCACATAAAGTTATAATCTATAATTGTTTTGAAGGATAGGTTCAGTGTTTACTTGGGTCAGTCAGCAAGGGGTGTGGGAAGCCCCTCCTTTGTATATACTCTCCAACAAAAAGACAAGGTGCAGAGGGAGAAGGGAGAGTAATAATGTCTCCATGAACCCTTCCATGCCTTGTCTTGGCTACCATTCTTCCTTCCTCTGTAAAACATTATACTCACCCATGTAAATTTGCTCCATTCACAGGGTTCCATTTTGCCCAAACATCAAAATTTTTCCTCAGTGTGCCGTCGCCTGAACACGGAACATCACAGAGAATGCGGTCAAACTTAATGGGTCCAACACTTCCATCTGAAAAACAATATAATAAACAAATAAATACATGAATGAAACACAAGACAAGACACTCACAAACTGTTCCCATAAATCATTCATGAATATCACATTGGCCTTAGCAATCTTGAAATCCACTCCATTACATTTACACCGCCCCTTTTCAGACATTGTAAACCAAAACAGACAAGTAATCACTCTTAGATGAGAATACATATAAATAAACATCAATTACAGGAAGAAAGTTCGTACTATGACAAAAAAAACAGTTGATCACTTCATCGATAAAATTGAAACTCGCACAAAAAAAAATATTGTATGATGAACCTTTGCGTGTGTGATGAATGTTTGGCATGAAGGCAGCATCATGGTTGGTAATAATGATGGCTGGGCTCTGTAACCGCTTGGCCTGATGAGTCAACATATAACAACGCTTATTATCAGCATCATTAGCCACGACAATGCCCTCGGGTATGGCTGCCGAGAGGTCATTATCAGAACCATGAAGAAACTCAATAAGCTGGGCAGTCTTGCTTCCTGGAGCTGCACACATATCCAACACCTGTAATCAAATGCACTCTATGGTAAACTTTTGCCTTGCTACTAAATTACTCGGTAGCATATCCCTTATACATTTTTTTATGCTACTCGAGAACCAGCCAAGGGCAACAAAAAGATATATAAAAAAAAAGCCGTTTCCTTATAGAAGATAGAGTAATAAAAAAAGGGAAGCCAATTTATTAAGGTTGCAGGTGTCTTGATCCTCCTCCCTTAAATGAGTTCAAGTCGTAGGAAGGTAATAATTTCACTTGTATTCCATAATATCAGAAGTTAAAGTCAATTATATTACTGAAGGATGGAAACAGTGAAACAATGGTGTGAATCTAAAGCAACAGTAACTATATCTTCAGTAAAATGCATTAATTTACCTTGTGGTGCGGCTGAACATCCAGGACGACAGGTGGGATCATGCTCACAGCCTCCTGCCGAGAAATATTGCCAGTTTCTGTCTCCGAGATGAGGAATTGATGTAACTGCCAGTAAGCCTCACAACGACGAATGTTCTTCCTGGTCAGGTTCAGCTGCCAAGCTAGATTATTGGGGTACCTTTAGAGAAGTGAAAATCCATCATGCTATTAGTCATATATATATATATTTGCATTGTAACATAGTATATATAAATGCACAAGTATGGGCAATCAAGATATCCTCTTAAAATATTTATATAGACAATAAATAATACATAACAGGACTACAAACGGTGATCATAGATACAATGCAATCTAATTATCATCTCAAAAGAAGAATATCTCATCTAAATTACAGATTACTCAAATATATCCAATAGACACACCATGGTAGACAAAAAGGTTTTAAAGGTTTGACAGGTTCTTCACCAGCCTCCTTTTCCTCTGGCGTGAGTTCTGGTGGTGTGATCTGAGACAGTGGTTCAAAGAATGTGGTCTTCATTACTTTGAGCAGTGCACAAGCCATGTCCTTTGTTCCTGTGAGGCGGAAGGCAGCGGGCAGGTTTTGCTTCATACAGGCAAGGAATTCCTCCCATTCACCTTCAGGTACAACATATTGAGCCTTGGTGGAATAAATAAAGGTGAGTGTAATTACTCTCATGATGGAAATATCTTCTCCATACCGACAATTATAAGTAAGAGACTTCACCATGAATATATAGATGAATGAGCCAACAGACAGGGATTATAGTAGGTTTGGGGTTTATTCATAATATAATGAGTTTTTATTATTATCAACTATCTATCGTCAGTGCCAGTGGAATTTTTTAATGAATGGAAAAATGGATTCAATTACCTTGTAGAATGTTTCAAAATTCTTATTTTCTCGGACCACTTCTTCATAGCTCGTTCCTGTTGGCCGCTCCTTCTTGGGACGCTGGAAAAAATTTTTTGAAATACTATATACTATACATCCTATTTACAGCCTATTTGAAACTACACATTATGAGGAAACCTTTATCACTCCACAAAGGCTGTAAATCTTATTCTAAAGTCTCTGATGCCTCGTTCCCTCCAGAAACATACCCCAAAGCAATGGCCAGAGCAGAAGAGCCTCCACCTCTCCCTATTTCCTAGAGACCGACATATGAAGACAAGAGGACATAGCATAAAACTGTTATAGCCACGCCACATGACCACCAGGAGGAACAAGTTTTTCAGTTCAAGAATTGTGGACAAATAGAACAGTCTTACTGAAAATGTAGTAAAAAGTACCACAGTTAACATGCTTAAAAACAGATATGACCAGTTTGAGGCTGAAACAAAACTGAGAAGAGGCATCCCTTATGAGCTTTGACTCTCTTGCCTCTTTACTATCACTATGGTAAGCAATCACTATGGTAAGATGTGTAAACCAAGCAATACAACAACATGGTAGGGATCGGACAGGACATGTTATGTTATGTTGATTTAGAAGCTATCAAATGTTTTCTTTGACTAAAAGTAGGGGGTTGTGTTAAGTGCAGACACCATTTCTTTATCGTAGCACACGCCATTCTTACGAATCTTTACCATAAGCACTACTACGATAGAAACTTTAAAAAAAACAATAATTAAAAAAAAATAATCTTAATCAGTAACAGTAACAGCTCAATTCAACCAGAGAAAGGGTCGCAGCTGCAAAGTAAATACACTACCAACAAAGACAATTGCAAAAATAAAATCTCTCAGGTCAAGTCTAAGCTACAAAGGTCCCAAAATGTTCAACTGCCTTCCGAGAGAAGTAAGGGACCTCACAAGCTGTTCTGTAAACAAGTTCAAGTCCTGGCTGCATAAAGTCCAGAGTCAATTACCGGATGAACCACCAGTGCCAGGATACACAAAACACTGCACAGCGGCAACAAACTCAGTCAGTACCAGGCCAGCACACAAAACACACAGATGCAGGTTTCGGGAACACCGGTAGAGCACCACGACTCTTAACATAACCAAGTAAGTAAGGTATAGCAAGCACATTTTTCCTCCCAATATACATGCTACATCTCACACTTATTTACATATTTAGTCAGCTGCTCTAAGCTACCCAATAATACATTTTCATGAAGTCCAACTATCATAACTAAATGGCAGGTGATTAAACAAACCATTATATCTATTTAATATAATCTCTTACCTCTACACGACTTCCCTTATGGTCTTTGCCGCGGTATTTCCTTCCTTTCCTTCCCATGATTTATATAGTTTGTTTCCTTCTTCTTCTCCTTCTAGTTATTGTTTATCTTCTTCTTCCACTCTTGTAACTCCCCGCCTCGTGTGTACAGTAGAAGTAATCACAGGTAAAGGGATGCACAGCCTTTGCGTATAAGTTGAAGGGAAGTTTTTAATGCGTATAACTTTGCTAAGATGACACCACCGTCGCCACAACACAGGAGTCAGGACCCGGAATACAACCGATCCTCCATTACCACTCCATTACCATTCTATAGAATAATTGTCAATTAGATCCATTACCTAGCAGTGTCTAGTTGATAATGAATAATAGGAGCCTCGTTTGAGTGGGAGATATGTCCCCCCCCCCCTTTTTTTTGAGTAGGGGGACTGAGTTTCGTTTGTCCCACACACTTTTCTAGATTAAAATATTCATCAGTATTGTTGACAATAGGTTTTTGTGATACGTGTTAATTGTTATACTATTCAATTTCATGCCTTCTTGTTGAACTTTTAATAAACAGGAATTTCAAAATATTCTCTTAGAATTTTGTTCATTAAAATGTTATGTTCGTATCTGTAGGCTAAACATAAGACGCACCTACAGTGCTCACTGTATTGTGTGATGCCGATTGTCCTATCGCCTTACTTTTCAACACAACAGGAGAGCAATAGTGAACATTACAGGACACTGTGATAATATAGCTCTGTTTAAAGTTTACATGACAAAATATCGAGTTGTGATATGGAATAAGAACATAAGAATATAAGGAAGCTATAAAAGTCGCCAGGGTGTAAGTACACGTGGTAGTTCCTGTTACTCCAATATTCCCACCACATCCACTCACCACTCACATCCACCTCTCATCCCCATCTATAAAGCCGTCGAGTCTTCTTTTAAAACTCCCTATCGTCTGTGCACTAAATATCTGCTGTCTGAGACTGTTCCAATCATCCACTATCCTATTTGTAAACCAATTTCTCTCGTTCTCAATCTCGTTCATATGGAGAATGGGGGGCTATGCCCCTCCACCTTTTTTGTAACCCCCCCCAACTTTTCTAGTTTAAAATTAAATTAATTAATCAGTATTATTGACAATAAGTTATTGTAGTATGTGTTTATTTGTCTTAATATAAATGAAGAAAATATGCTTATTATCATCATTATTATTACCATATGAAAAATCTAATGAATTGACAAAAAATTAGGGTGGAAGGAAAATATTTGAATACGTAAGAATATTTAAGAGACCCCTTAAAAGCAAAATTGTTAACTAGATGGCGCTGCCATAACGTCAACCAAACATTAACGTAAACTATGCTTCTGTATATCCTCGTTCAGTTAGTTTTGTTGATGCTGGATAAATTTGTTTTCTTTTGCTATGGTTAACATGTGGATTTATTTTTATCTATTTTATGCTTTATTTTATATATTCCATTTCTTTAGTTTTCAGATATTCCTATTTTGTATTAATTTTTCAGATATTTCATTATATATTGTTTAGGTTGTCAGATATTTTTTTTTTAGATACTTTTTGGGTTTCTTTCATATATTCAGAATCCAGGATTTACATATATTTTCTTTGTAATTAGAAAAAAAACTATGACTCCTTTTGTGTATATATATATATATATATATATATATATATATATATATATATATATATATATATATATATGATAAAAAAAACTATATCCATAAGGTTCTTAGTTTTTTTTTTAGGCCACGAGAACCATACTTATAATAGGCCTACACATTATATTAATGTACTACATAACTTTATATGCGTTTAATGGTTGAATTCCAATGTCATATTAATTTAGTGTTCTTCACTTAATTCATTTTCCCATAGATCTGTTTGATATATTGGAGAAGAAAAATGAAACAGGCTTTCGACACTTACTTCATCCATTCTAATAAAAAAAAATACAGATAGATTTATATATTTATTCTACCTTAGATATCTTTCATAACATGTAAACTAAATATAATAGTCAAATACCTTATAGTTTTTCATAAACGATAAATTAAGAAAAAAATTATAAGCCGTGTAAAATATCATAAATAATGATATATTTCCAACATATTGCTACATGATCACCAAATTTATTTATGTATATTTAAAAACATTTTCTACTATTTTATTTTATATTCTATAACATGATTTAGTGAGTTCAGGAATTATTATTATTACTATTATTATTATTATTATTATTATTATTATTATTAGATAGTGTCATCGAATTTACTTATGTATATTTTAAAAAAATATCAAGAAAAATTTTGATATGTATATCATAGCATCATATAGTGAGTTAGGGAGTTATTATTATTATTTTTAATATATCGAAAGAGAGTGTCATCAGCCTGGGAGTGACCAAGATGGCGGCGTAGAGAGAGCGCTCGACAACTTGTGCTCAAATAATTACCCTTAAAACAGATACAACCACACATTAAATATTATTGGTAAGACTTTGAAATAATTAATAACATCTTTATTATGTATTTTATTATAACTTTATCCTTATAGTGTTAGTAATAAAGGTAGGTATAGTGTGTTGTGTGCAGGTGACTGATATATTTATTTATACTCAATAATCACTAAAATTAAGGTTAGATAAATTATATATACACATAATTTATCTATAATATTAATTGTAATGTTACACTAGTCACCTTAAGTTTGAATTTGTTGGATACAGATGTTTATGAAATTTTTTTGTATCGTTAATCTGGCAACTTTTTTTGGTATAGAAAATGTAATGTACTGTATTATGTATTTATTTATATATACGTACTGTACGTTATATATTTTAGAAGGATGACCCCTTTAAAGTGTAAATTCAGGCGTGTGAGGTTAGGTTAAGTGAGATTAATCTAGGGGGAAAAAAGTGGCTTTTGGAAAGTGAACCAAACAATAATGACAACATGCTGGGGCACTTCTTAATATCCGGTGTTAAAAGATGGTAAATCTGCGTAACTACTGCTCGGATGCTATCGATATACATATGAAGCGGTACACGCTATACATAGTGTACTCAACACAGCTGTGAAGGTTTCAGGCGGTGCGCGTCATTATTTTCCTGGTAAAGCATCTTTGAAGTTATGCTAGGTTGATTATGTTGTGTTAGGTTATGGTTATGTTACGTTAGGTTATGGTTATGTTACGTTAGGTTATGGTTATGTTACGTTAGGTTATGGTTAAGTTATGTTAGGTTAAAGGTTAGATTAGGTTATGTTAGGTTTGGTTAGCTACGATTTGGTTCGATTAGGTTCGGTTATATAAGATTTTTTATATTTTATCATCCAAAAGTTAGGCTTTTTTTTTTTTTTTTTTAATAGGCATTTCACCCTAGATTTTTTTCTCCGGATTGCCATATATGGCCTATATTTGCTAACTTTCCCAGATGTGTTGAGTACACTATGTATAGTATGTACCACTTCACATTTATATCGACATCGTCCGAGCAGTAGTTATGCAGATTTACCTCATAAGAATAGATACAAGAAGAGTTAACCTTCCAAGTTAATTCATTACTTTCACACCAGGTGGCACCACTGTATACTTACACGTGTATGTATTCAGCTCTATTAAATGCAGGAAACTCTTTTTCTCACTTATCATTGTGAATTATTTGACAAAATTATTTTACGAAGTGCTTAAAGATACGGCAGTCGTACTGCATTGTCATCCGCTATTCGTACAGCCTGTGCTTTATTATTTACCTGGTAAAGCATCTTTCAAGTTATGTTAGATTAATTATGTTATGTTACGTTTGGTTAGATACTGTTTGGTTCGGTTAGGTTGGGTTATACATATAAGCTATTTATCCAAAAGTTAGGCTCATGCTGTATCTATAAGCGAGCACTTACAGGTATGGCTACTGTACCTGTAAGCTGTGCCATTATTTTATTCTGGTACTTAAAATGTTAGGGCAGTAGCTAGCAAAGGTAGTTTTGAAGTGTTATTTAAAGAACTAGAAGATGTCAAATTGGATATAATAGGCCTAAATGAGGTTAGAGGAACTGAAGAATTCATAGAACTGAAGAATGGTCACATTTTTTGTTATCAAGTACAAAAAGACAACAAAGAAGATCTGAGTTGGCTTCCTAGTAGAGTAAAAAACTAGCAGGAAATATTGAAAATTTCTAAAGTTTAAGTGAGTGAGTAACAGGCATAATGATCATCAAATTTGACTAATGCAAAAAAACATCCTTATACCACTAATAGTGACACCAATACTAATTCATCAATCAGAGTATATACTAGTGTCATCTGAAAATAACATCTTTTTAGTTACCGTGTACTAACTGAATTATACTAACCAGTTTGTGTTCTCTCCTTAGCTAGGTGCTGAAAGGCATGATACAAGTGGGGATGTTTAGTGTACCTCCACCACCGATCCCTGGGAAGCCCCCCCCACCAATTGGAGGGGGACCACAACCCTTCCAGCCACTTTCCTTCAAGCCTTTCAAAACACCAGATGGAGAATTCGATGGCAAGCGGTTGCGTAAAAGTGTTATGCGCAAGACCGTCGACTACAACTGCTCAGTGACAAACATGCTTGAGTGTCGGGTGTGGCAGCGTGACGAGAGGGACCGTTCAGCTTTACAGGCGGACGTGTGCTATGCCTCTGAAATGCTGCCCCCAACGGCTCATCCCATGAACCCCATCAATGCAGTGGTGACCAAGTTTGTTCGGACTTCTACCAACAAAGCTAAGGTGAGTGTTATGTGATGTGATGTGATGTGTGAATATTTTGAATTGTTCGTATTTCAAATCCATTTTTTCCCATAAGAAACAATGTACTTTTCATTAATTAATCCATTCCAGACCCACAGGTGTGATGCATATTCAAACCATTATAATATTGTGACAAGGGAAGATGTAAATAGACTGACATGTTAAGTGGTAGTGGTAGGATTACAACAGTGCTAAAGCCTCAGTCACACTCACGACCCACCAACCCCATCGGTTCTAGTGGGTCATGTTGAGCCATAACTATTTTAAACGGTCACAGGTCAATTAATGGCTGGATTCATCTCTCTCTCTCTCTCTCTCTCTCTCTCTCTCTCTCTCTCTCTCTCTCTCTCTCTCTCTCTCTCTCTCTCTCTCTCTCGTCTCTCGTCTCCTAACAAGTGAAATAATTTAATCTTGCCCCCAGTGCCCTATCTTCTGCTTGGCGTGGACACCCGAGGGCCGCCGCCTGGTGACTGGTGCCTCGTCGGGGGAGTTTACTCTATGGAACGGCCTCACCTTCAACTTTGAAACCATATTACAGGTGAGATCAACTATTGGAATTGATTTAAGTTAGACCTAGATTTATATGAATGTATGTACAAGATAATATGGCTTGTCCCAATGATAATATTATTATTACTATTATTGATTTTATTTTTATATTGTATGTTCGTGTGTATTATACCTCGTCTTGGCTACCCTTTCAATGGTGTTAACAGCCTAGTATATATATATTGTAAAACTTAAAAAAATGTTATACTAAACGTAACTCCTTTTTCTACTCTTCTTTGCATAACAGGCTCACGACAGCAGATGTATTGTAAAAGTTTTAAAATGTTATACTAATGTAACTTTCTTTTCTTCTTCACTTAACAGGCCCACGACAGCAGTGTTCGTACGATGGTGTGGTCCCACAATGACCAGTGGATGGTGACCGGGGACACAGGAGGTTTTGTCAAATACTGGCAGACCAACATGAACAATGTGAAGCTGTTCCAGGCACACAAGGACCCTGTGCGCGGCCTCAGGTACCCTCATTTGTGTCATCGTCCTCTTTCCATCATCACTGTCACTATCATCACCACCTCCACCTCCACCTCCACCCACTTTCACAGCCCACCTTTGTTATCATGGGATATACATTATGGTTGTCAGAGGTTTTACATTCGTAGATCTAGACACTCTCTTCTCTCTCTAGTACATTCTGCCTTTCATTCATCAATACATGGATATATTGGTCTGTTCTGGCTTTCATGGACGTTTTTCCTTGTATTGGTGTGCCACATTGGGACCAGCAGCACTATTCTAACACTATATTTCACTTCCAAGCCTGGTGAACTTAGTCAAAACATAGAAACATTGTATTATACATCTTTAGTCTGTATGCATCCACAGATAATTAAAGAACAACTTAGTCTTATTTTCTTTTTTCTTTATAATATATATACTTTCTATTTTAATATCTGTTTCTTGAAAATAATCAATATTTTAACTTTAATATCATTGAGTTTAATACCAGTTTTCCTTAATTTTAAAACTTCCTCAGTTTTTTGTAATCATAATTCGTATTTGCATTAATTAATTAATGATGAAGTAATTCAGATCATACATCCTAATTGTCTGAACATCTTAGTTCTGATACATTGATACTACGATGTAGTTTTATTGGAGAGCAGGCACACCAACAAATGAACAACTCGTAGTATTACAGTTATATATATATATATATATATATATATATATATATATATATATATATATATATATATATATATATATATATATATATATATATATATATATATGTGTGTGTGTGTGTGTGTGTTTGTGTTACATACACACTGCATGGTAGCTCAGTGGTAACGTCTCGGCTTGTCACTTGGCAGCTGTCATGCACCTTGCTCAAGGTGCAAACTTTCACTGATGACCAAACAGTTACTGTCCTCCTTGAGCAAGAGGATGGAGTGTGTGGTGTGTGAAAGATCACAGCCTTACCCATCGGGCTATAATGAGCTGCAAGCTCTCCCCAGGAGGGTAATGGCGCACACACACACACACACACACACACACACACACACACACACACACACACGCACAAAGAATATACAACTGAAGGAATAACTGGACAAATATTGATATGGAAACGGGACCATATGAGCATAGCTCAGGCCCTGTATACTCCAACTAGGTAAATACAACTAAGTATACACACACACACACACACACACACACACACACACACACACACACACACACACACACACACACATCAAGCTATTTCTTACATGAAAGGAATCCATACCTTTTGAAAATTGCACAGAGCATGCTTGTTAAAGGCTTCTTAATGACAATATGGCAGACAATATTTGGAACAGTGCAGCTAACTAACTTCATGGCAGCTTCATAAGACTTAGGTAAATATGATTAACATGTTGTCTTTTAACACTTCACACCCAACACCTCCCCTCATTACCACTGCCTCATGGGTAGGGAAGGTAGTCTCATCCCTCTCAGACTCTCGCTAGGTTAGGACAACATCTGGCTTTGTTGATTATGAAATGTAGTTGGGAAGCCAGCTGTACTCCAGATTCTTGTAATTTATAAATATTTTGAGAGCAATAAAGATCAACCTTTTATTCTCTTGGATGTTGAGAAAAAGATATTATAGTTTATATATATATTCTAAGAAACCTAATAAAGCAAGCAGTCCACTATCCTTACTAATATCGGAAGATCTCTTTATATAGAATACCGGGGATTTGGTCTTGATAACAATCTTACTTCATTGTAGCACTCTCAGTCAGTGTGATGTAATATTTGTATGATGCAATAAAGGCAAATCTCCATTCAATCCTACCATCAAGAGGTGATGCTAGAAATCTTTTTGTTAGTGAAGACGGCTGACAGACTACTGCACACCCAGGAATATTTCTTTTGTAATATTTTCATCGGCTTAATCCAATAAAGATTATCCATCCTTATGCCTCACACAAGCCATCAGTCAACGATGATTAGTTTTTTGTGATAAAAATGCCTTTGTGAATTTCTTGTAAACGTAATAACTTCTCAATAAAATAGGTGAACATACTTGATAGGCCTTCTGGGATGTGTTTGGTGGCCATATGGTTTGCCAAGCACCCCCCCAGAGGCCCGTTTTTATTCACCTATAATACTCGAGCTGCACACAAAATTGCAATCGATACATAGTTGTATGAATTTTTGACACAGTCTAATATACTTAATGGAAAAAAGTCTTGAAATAGCTGGATATAAATATCACTGTATCCTCTGAAAGCTGTAATGGAAGAAGTTAATTGAATTTGAGTAGAAAGTAAAAAATCAATAAACACAAACATGGAATGCTTATCTTAGATTACAAGTTTTCTTTTAAGTAGTGTTTAGGATGTTAGACATTACTGAATAATAAGTGAATGATTTATTTCTCAATAAAATTAGCACTTAAGGCTTACCCTAGTCTCAGACGTATGTTAGAGCCGTAGGTTAGGCAATAAAGGTGGTGGGTATTTTGATACTCGAGTGGTTGATGTTGCAAAGTTTTATACTGGGTTTAGCAAAAAAAAAATCACACCTTGCTTTTGATTGACCCAATCACATATTACCAATAAATGCACAAACTACTCCCTCCTAATACATGACTTTTATCATTGTATCTGTTGTTTTGGGATTCTTCGGTTGATTTCTGTTTGTTTGAGAAAACTTCTTTTTATGTTGAGGACTATGCAGCGCACCACCATCAGCCACTCTGTGTGAGCCTAAGTGTTTCCTTTCCACCAATGTCTTTTCACAGTTTTTCCCCAAGTGACCACAAGTTTGCCACTGGGTCTGATGATGGAACTGTTAGGATATGGGACTTTTATCGCTGTTATGAAGAGAAGGTTCTTCGAGGTAAGGAAACACTTTCTACATTGTTGTTTAGTTGTATACTTTGGTTTGGTTTATGGGTAATGGTTAATAGTACTTATGTCATGTTTAAATATGAATTGAATTATCTTTGATGAAAAAAAATTAAATAAGTTGATCAAAAAATATTATTGTAAAGAAATGACCACATTTGTATTTGCTTGCATATATTACACTGGAGACAAATTATGAAATAAATTATCAAGTGTGGGTGTTTGTGTGTGTGCATGTTTGTCTGTATCTAAATATATGTGAGATGTGAAGAGAGTGAGAGTGAGTGTGAACAAGCTAATAATTCTTCAGTGTCCGTCCACTCACTCAGGATAGCACTTTTGTTAACCCTAGCAGAACTATATGGTTTATAGCTGCCTAGTTCAGGGGGATTATTTAATCACCTTAGTCTGTTTCTGTGCTACATTAATTGTTTAATGGCTTACATCTTTTTTTCCAATATCACGTATCGTCTACATGTTAGGTAGGTTCTTGCATTTATGCATCTAATGTGAACGTGAATGTATGTTTGAATTACACCGATTATTTTGATCAAGAAATTCACATGTTGGCTGGACGACATTTTTGTTGAACTTTATTCATACATGATTTAGTGTAATTGCATAGATTTAAATAAGTTAAAGAGAATGTTTGAAAAGAAATCATAAAGATAAAAGTGAATTTACAGTTGAAACTAGTTGAAAGAAAAGAAAACATTAGTTAAAAGATGTTAAAGGGCTTTATGTTTTCTCACAGTCGGTTTCAAGTTCATGAAATCTTTATTGTAACATGTAGTGTAGGTGGTGCAGAGCCATTGACTAATAATGGAGGTTTACAACAGTAATAAATTACTGAGAGGGCTTAGTGAACCGTGCAAATTGTCCAAAAAGTTAAAAGAGTACAGTGCTCCCTCTAATTTAGCGGGTTTCAATTTTGCGATATTCCAATTTTGTGACCAAGACCAATCTCCATCTCTGCAAGCCCAGGTACAGTAAAATGGTCATTTAAATTGATTTTCTTATGGATAATGATAATGTTTGTTTTTCTGTATTTTTCTTTATTGTAGGATGTATAATTACATGTATTTGTGTACAAACAAGGGCAAAAATATGACTAAAATCACAATAAGATTAATGATTCCAATTTTGCGAATTTGAATTTTGTGGCCTGCAATGTCGACCAATTTCACGCAAAATTGGAGGGAGCACTGTAGTTAATTTAATGGAGCCATAAAAGACAAAAAAAATCCAGTGTTTTCCTTAAAAAGAGATGTAGACCATGCAATCTCTAATCTATTTCAAAGTTTTCCAATATGTACAGATGGATGTAATTCACTGTACAGTCTACTGCTGGTCTCTCGAGACAGCCGGCCGTCCCCTTTTGGAAGAGCTCAGAGCTCAGAGACCAATCTTTGGGTTGGACCGAGACCACCCACACACAACACACCGAGACAACGAGGTCACAACTCCTCGACTTACATCCCGTACCTACTCACTGCTAGGTGAACAGGGGCTACACGTGAAAGGAGACACACCCAAATAATCTCCGTCCGCCTAGGGGATCGAACCCTTGCCCCCTCGGTTGTGAGCAGAGTGCGGACCGTGCCGGACCGGCCATGTGTGGCTGATTATTTGCATGACATAACTTACTGAATGCTATTACCACTGGAACATGAGTATAAATATTCTAATCAATTTAGTTTTGCAATTGTGTGATTAACATTGCAGTCATAAAGTGGTAATGCATAGTCTAATGATGTTTTCCTCTCAATTCACTACATGAGTGTTTGATATGTTATGAGTAATTGTCACCCTCAAGATAAACTCATGATCCTCCTCCTCATGGTGTGTGTGTGTGTGTGTGTGTGTGGATAGATGCAGGTCTAGTTATTAGAGGAGATAATGGTTAACAATCGTTGCCAATAGACCCATGATACTGAATTTGACTTTGAAGCACCAGTTGTTTATGAACCATCCTTGATATTAAGTATGATATTGTTACACTCAGACTATCCTATCCTTTTTTATTTGGAAGTGAGTGGCAGCTGTCCATAGAGTCATGTCAAAGGCAATAATGAAAGGATGTTAGTATAAATTTTTGTAAAGATCAATATAGAGCAATATGAAGATGGAATGTAATTTAGTTCTAGAGAGTTCATACAGTTGAGCTTGGTGTATATGGAATGTATATGGAAGTGAGACAAGGATGTGTGATGTCGCCATGGCTGTTTCATATTTTTATGGATGGGTATATGAGGGAAATGAAAGCTTAAGTGGGGAATGTAGGTGCAAGACTGAAGATGAATGGAATGGGTTGGGAAGTGCCTACCTGAATATGTCATAGTCTGGTTTACATAGAGTGAAAAGGAACTTCAGAGAGTGGTGTATGAATTGATAATGTATACACAAAAAGGAAATTAAAAGTTAATGTTAGGAAAAGTAAGATAATGGTTTATGATAGGAAAAGTAAGATAATGGTTTATGATAGGAGGGAAGCTGAGGTGGTTGATTTTAGTACACCTTGTAGGGCGAGTGTGCCAGCATTAGAAAGGGGTGACGTAGTTCTAAGAGGAGAAAGAGTAATGAAAGACATGACATGGGAACTTGTACAAATGGAGTGAAATGTGATGTAGTGGAATGTGTGAAATAAATACTTTGAAGTGGTTTGGTCATTTGGAGAGAAAGAAGAGTGAAGAGTTTATGAAGAGACTATGTGAATGAAATTGAGGATTTTAGGAGGAGAGGAAGGCCAGTTTGTAGGATGGAAGGATAGGGTAAAGGAGTACATGCATGAAAAAAGTTGCAAGCAAGCAAGCAAGCAAGGAAGGAGTGTATGGATAGGGAGAGGTGGAGGCTCTTCTGCTGTGGCCATCACCTTGGTTGATTTTCCTGCAGAGAATGAGAATGTATATATTCTAATTACCCTCCATCATCTTCCCATGGCATAGTTCATGATTTTTAGTGGAATGTATACATTTTTGTCCTCTACTTTGTGAAATCCATTACTGTTTATGTGCTTATTAGAGCCACAAGTCATTGTCAATATGCTTAGTTTAGATTTAATTCTTGTTGCAACTTTGTTTTGTAACATTTAATTCAAAAAAGAAATATTGAGATATAATGCCCCAGTGTTTGCCTTCTCACAGGACATGAATTAGATAAATTGATTGTGGTGGTTAGTGCATTTTCATCTAATGATGATTTATTGAACTTCAACAAATGTATTTCCATTTAAATTGAAGTCCATGAATACAAGAGTTGGAACACCATACATTACCTTATATATGAATACTAACACAAACGAAATTGAACAATGTGTCATTAAATGTAAAGTGATAACAGGTACTGGAATTGTTTGAATCACAATGTGTTGTGCACCAATAGATGGACAAACAAAATGTGTATTGAAATTAATTGATTAATCTCAACCAATCAGATGATTAAAAACAGTAAATCACTATTCACTAACTATCCTTATGGAAATGTTCATTCACATATTTGCTAAAGCTTTAATAACCACTATTACTAAGGTGTACATAGATATCTTAGTGATATAGGATGTGGGTAATTTATTCAAATACAAATAATAAAAATTAGAATGAGAAAGGGTGATGAAAACATTACTATTCAGAAAACCATATGCAATCAGTAGTGTGCACTGCCACTTTAAAATGCATCATCTGTAGAGACATTATACAATATTATTTGCATTATTTTATAAAGCAAATGAGTTAATATGCCATCAGATTAAATCATATTTAACCAATCAATTGTGTTATCCTAAGATATCTTATCTTATAAACACATTACTACTTAACACAATAGAATGAAACATAAATGGCTCTGTCCTCTCTGCCTTTTTGAAATTCTGGTTCATCGTGGCACTTTCTGCTCACTTGTTTCTTACCATAATGAAGCAACACTATAACTATTCACCCACAAGTGTACACTTGACTACTAATCAAGAAAAAAAGGAGTTGTGCTTCTATCACTGCAGACAAGTGACACAACTTCTATTGAAGTAATAGATGAGATAAGATGAAACATGCCATATATATGTTAATTTATCTCAGCTATTGCTTTAAATAATGGAGGGAGCCTGGTGGCTCTGTAGTACAGTGCTCGGCACTGGGGTATGTAGGCACTGTGTATTTATAATACACAAAGAACTTGGTAGAATGGATTGATCATTAAGTAATTTCATTATATTTACATTATTCTGAATAACTGATAACCATTTGAAAGGTAATCCATGTATACCCTGTCCTGCAATGTAGTGCTTAAAGGGAAATGACAACTGGAAAAGAAGAGAAGTTGGTCAAGTATTGCATCTTTTTTTCTATGTGTAATGTGTGATGTGTAATGTGTACCTTCTGTCATCAGGTCATGGAGCAGATGTAAAGTGTGTGGACTGGCATCCATCCAAGAGTCTCCTTGCATCAGGCAGCAAAGACAACCAACAGCCCATCAAACTGTGGGACCCTCGCTCAGGACAACCACTGGCTAAATTGTAAGACTGAGACTGATTTTGGAAAGCTATGACAATTTATATTATTATGTAGGTAATAGTAGGTGTGAAAAACATTGGTGCTGTGGAAAGTGTCATGACAGCTACAAAGAAATGCGTGAAAAAAGGTAATATAATGTAGAATGTTTAAGGAGTGTGAAACAAGTGATTAAAAAGAGTAAAAGGAGACTGTGTTAGGCAACTGAGGGAAAAGTGTAAGTTTGTCAGTGTTATGAATAGTTGTGTTATGAGTCATGGTAATAATAATGCATGATCATTACATATGCATGCATACATATTCACTCCTCCCACTTAACCAAGGCCTCTCTCTCTCTCTCTCTCTCTCTCTCTCTCTCTCTCTCTCTCTCTCTCTCTCTCTCTCTCTCTCTCTCTCTCTCTCTCTCTCTCTCTCTCTCTCTCTCTCTCTCTCTCTCTCTCTCTCTCTCTCTCTCTCTCTCTCTCTCTCTCTCTCTCTCTCTCTCTCTCTCTCTCTCAATCTCTCTCTCTCTCTCTCTCTCTCTCTCTCTCTCTCTCTCTCTCTCTCTCTCTCTCTCTCTCTCTCTCTCTCTCTCTCTCTGTGTTCCTTGCACTTCCTCACTGTGTGTGTGTGTGTGTGTGTGTGTGTGTGTGTGTGTGTGTGTGTGTGTGTGTGTGTTGATCTCTCCTTTTCGAAACTTGATGACACTTCCAGCCTGTTAAGGAAAGTGAGGTTATTGACAATGAAATTTCTTTTCCTTCACCAGACACGCTCACAAAAGTACAGTGATGGACTTGAAATGGAATCCTAATGGAAACTGGCTGTGCTCAGCATCCAGAGATCATTTGCTCAAACTCTTTGATATTCGCAACTTGTCAGAGGAATTTCAGGTTAGTGAGACTTATATATAAGAATGCTGTTAATATATAATTGTTTGCTATTCCTATATATTCTTTCTTACAAAAATACAGGACGCAGAGGGAGAGGAAGAGTAATGTCTCACTGAACCCTAAATGCCTTGTTTTGGCTGTACCCTTCAAAGTGATATTGACTGTATATTTGTAGATAGATAGATTTAGTAGATTGATCATTTGCAGTTACTAAGATGACTTAATTTTTGGTGAATTGCAGGTATTTCGAGGTCACAAGAAGGAAGCTTCGTGCATTGCCTGGCATCCTCATCATGAAGGACTGTTTGCAAGTGGAGGTTCTGATGGCTCTATACTATTCTGGCATGTTGGGTATGTTGTTTTGAAATTCTTAAGTACTAATATAAAATTGTAAATTAGCTTTTCAATGCTAGCAGCTTCAAGAGTATGAGAAGTATTCTATTATTTCCATTACGTGTGCTGTGTGAGGTGATACATTTTGATTAGTCAAAAAGAAAGACCAGTTATTATAGTTTGGATGAAGGAAATTATAAGTAACAATTTTACACGTGGATGGAACAACACATCCAAATTATCTACCCATGCCTCTCTACTTCAGGAATTTTGTTCATATTTTGCCACAGAAACGACAAGGAAGTTGGTGCTATTGAATCAGCTCATGACGGCATCATTTGGGACTTGGCCTGGCATCCCTTGGGGCACATCCTTTGTTCTGGATCCAATGACCACACCTCAAAGTTCTGGACAAGGAATCGTCCCGGAGATAAGATGAGAGACAAGTATAACCTCAACACCTTGCCAGCAGGCGTTCTGGCTGATGACTCCATGGATATTGGTGAGATCATTTGTCTTTATTGGAGGAACATTCACAAAAATAAATGTTCTAGTAGCCTTGAAAAGTCGTGGAGTTTTGTTTTAATTTTCTGGCCTGGAAATCATGGAATTTTGTAAATATTCCTTAAGTCATGGAAAAGTCCTGGAATTAGAGTTATGTATATTGTTACATTGGTAAGATTGGTGAGATTGAAGGCTTGTTGGCACCTGATGGGTTAAGGCAGACCACATCCCCACCACCCATTACATTATACCCATTACTTGATTTACTACCACATGGATCTTCAGAATTTTGTCATAAAAAGTCCTGGAAGATCATAGAGTTCTATTGTCCCATAAGTATTGAGACAAAGTAAATAAACAAAATGTAGCTTATGCAGTAATTGATATATAATGTTTATTTATAAATATATTTGGTTTTTTTTTCCAGATGATATTCCGCTCAATACAAGCCTGACCTCTCAGGGTGTAATCCCTGGAATGGGTCCTGAAGATAAGGTTGAGGAAGCTGAATCCACAGGTCCAGAAACCATTCCTGGTCTTGATTTTGACACTTCTGCCTTTGATAGGTGAGCATTGAATGGCCTCAAGGAAGTGGAGTCATCTTACATTCTCAGGGAAAAGCTGGAATATATTTCTGCAGCTAACAAGTTTTACATGTGTTGCATCCCACTTCATCTATTTGTTTATAGTCTCTTACACCTCACCCCCTCCAGTAACCTCAAAGAGAAGGGTTGGTAGAAAAGCCTCTCCCTATCCATACGCTTCCTCTTTACTTATTCAAACCTTACCCCCGTATCAGCATTTCTTTCATGCTTGTACAGTACTTCTTTACTCTATCCTTTCATATTTAAATTAGCCAAACAATTTCATGTTTGTTACCTTTTGTTACTTTTATATTTTCAGATTCTCAAAGAAAACTCCTTACGCTAAGCCAATCCCGAAGACTTTCCAGGCAGCATGGAACGCAGCCGGGGGTTTGGAAGATGAAATGGAGGAGGAGAATAGTGCAGTACGTGTTTGTTAATTAATGCTCTCATCCGAACATACCCAGCATAGTTTGAAAAATTATTACAAAAAAAATAAAGAAGTAAAATATTAGTACTATTAGCTAGATTCATCAGAAATTTGTGATATTTATTAACAATTTCCAAGGTGTAGTTTTGTGTAAGTAATTCACTTTTATCACCTGCAGACCAGCTGGGTGGTGACAGACAGTGCTGGACTCTTCAGCCTACCAGCCAACCTTCCGGGAGAAATGGTATACACTGATGATGGAGATGAACTGCCGCCAGGATCAGTTCCTCTTAACAGCATCAGAGCTAACTCTATTCTATATTGTGGCTTTTTGATTCCGCTAAGTAAGTCGCCATTTTGATTTAGTTTTAAGGATATATCAGGAATTGAGAGTTTCATTACACACCATTTGTCTTGTGTTAACTATCCTGTTTGTGTGTGTGTGTGATGTAGGGGAGGGAAACTGGGTTAGGGAGCTGCAACATTTATACTTTTGCCAAAATGTAATTACTTTCTATCTATATATGTCTATGTAATTACAATATATAGCAATATAAATTGGATCACATGCTTGGTTTGAAATGTATAGACTTGTACAACTGTTGAGTGATTATCTTGAAATGTTTTGTGAATGTCATCCAACTCACTGAATGTTTTTGATGTGTATCATCCAGTTATCTTTTTCCTGAATACATCTATCGCTCTCTCTTTGGTGAGAAGGAAGAGTTATTGATATGGATACAAATATGATTTACACTTAAATAATTTGAATTGTTTTATTCAATGTTTTAATATTATATATATATTTTTTTTCAGTGGTAGTTATATTGATAGTAAAGTTGTTTTTTCGTGAGTATGACAAATGATGTTTAACTTTCAGATAAAATACTTGGGGATGTGATTCAAAATGCCTTCTCCACCATGGAAGAAGAGGAAGCCATTGCAGAGGTGACAGGAGATTTTGAATTTGCCAGGAAACTCATCAAAGAAAAGAATCAGCTTATTAATCCAAATGCAAGGTAATATACTATATATAAAAGAAGCTTAGATTGATGACTTGAAACTGATAGGGTAAAAAAAATATGTTATGAATACTTGTAAATGACAATTTGAAATTAGTCTTTATGTAGGGAATAAAATTTTACTTGAAATCATAATCACTCTTGCAAGTGCTTTTCAAAATGTATTTTATATGTTGAAGAAATAGCATTATCATCTCAAACTTAAGCTTAACCAATATACTGATGTAGCCTTTCTCACCAACCCCTTCCAGCACTGAAGAACAACAACAACAACAGCAACAACAACAACAGCAGCAACAACAACAGCAACAACAACAACAGCAACAGCAACAACAACAGCAACAGCAACCACCACCACCACCACCACCAGAAAAGAAGAGTGGTGGAGGTTTCCAGCAGAATCAGTTCAATGAGCCAAATCCTCCCAACTTTAATAATACAACCAACACCAACCCATTCCCAAATCCAGCAGCCTTCCAAGGACCTCCAACAAACTTTGGAGGGCCTGTTCCGCCCCCTCGGAACTTTGGAGCCTCACGAGGGAATTTCCGCGGCCCCCCTGAGGGAGGTTTT
>JAPQNM010000018.1:1475164-1485164 GCA_029783475.1 Metacarcinus magister
ATAGATCCTTGTGGACCCATGATCGAGTTTGTGTTGAGACAGATGACATAACGTGCGTACTTGTTCATCTGTTTTTAAGGGTTGGCCAGCGTGACAGTACCTCGGGAAGATAAACTGTGAGAATCCGAATGATACAATCTTTTCATGTAACGGGAAAGAGTTTATGTTCACCTTTAAGACCAAGTAACCGATAAGAGCGTTGCGATAACGTACCATTTCGCTTCCAAACTCATCCCCAGCTTGCGTACTATCGTCACCTCCTATCATCATCATCATTCTCTCTCTCTCTCTCTCTCTCTCTCTCTCTCTCTCTCTCTCTCTCTCTCTCTCTCTCTCTCTCTCTCTCTCTCTCTCTCTCTCGCTGTGCATAGTCAATATTTGTCTCCTGGAAACAAATTATCCGTGGATGTTTTTTTATTTTTATTTTTTCATTCATTAGGAGTTCGATGATTTGCTAAACAATAATTGAATAAGATAATCCAGTATGATTGGTGGCAGTAATGAGAGAGAGAGAGAGAGAGAGAGAGAGAGAGAGAGAGAGAGAGAGAGAGAGAGAGAGAGAGAGAGAGAGAGAGAGAGAGAGAGCTATGAATACAAATATATTCCCTTTCCTTCGGTAAATACTATAGTTAAGAAAATGGCATCTTTATCTCTATCACACTCTTGGTCACGTGTAAGTTTTGAATGATCGTCAAGTTAAGTGATAAATGTTCAGAGATGGGAACTGTCTGCTCTTACATCCTTTCCTCCGCTCCTCCGCTCCTCCGCTAATATTTTCAGAAGTGGAGCAAAATCCGGAAAATGGAGGGAACGCATTGGTCTTTTTTTTATTTTTTTTTTATTTATTCAATTTTTTTTTAGTTCCCTTTAGTTGTTTTTCCTCAATAGATCAGGAAGATTTCTTTTCTTTTGTTACCAGCTACATACGGGGATAAGAATTGATTTTATTATGATTAAACGCTTTCTTTTTCCCAATTCAGTATTCTAGAAAGAGATAAATTAATGAGAATGAACTTATATTTTGTGTGCATTAACTGGAGGTAGTGATGAGTGTGTGTGTGTGTGTGTGTGTGTGTGTGTGTGTGTGTGTGTGTGTGTGTGTGTGTGTGTGTGTGTGTGTGTGTGTGTGTGTGTGTGTGTGTGTGTGTGTGTGTGTGTATGTGTGTGTGTGTGTGTGTGTGTGTGTGTGTGTGTGTGTGTGTGTGTGTGTGTGTGTGTGTGTGTGTGAGACAAGCAGTAACTCGGCTATGTTTGGTGTGGCTCAAACTGAACACAATAAGTATTCAGTTTTTATCTACTGATGCTTTTACTTTTTCTATTTATCTTACGAACAATGATTGGGTGAAAACATTTAGTAATTATTTTTTATTAATTTCTTTTGAAGCTTGTAAGCCTTTAAAAGCCTTTTCCCTTATTGAATTTTCAATAACCGAATTACAATAATAATGTATTGGATTAAAAACTATCTGTGTCCAATTTTGAAAAGTTTGATGCAAAAAATGGATGAGTTTTGTTAAAAACTTTTAATGAGTTAATTCAACCTATATGAAAAAGATCATGTTTAAAAAAATTTGAAATTTAAAAAAATGTATAGAAATACAAATGTACAAAGTTGTATTCCTAATGTTGAACATCCGAAATAGCACATCTTTTGCATTTATTCTATAATTGATATAAAGATTCAACGCAGCACAATGTAATGCTGAACAATTATCCAAGGAAGGAGTCAGTACTCTGGTGGTTGTTGATGCTGTAGGCTGGCAGTTGATTGGTCAAAGGTTGGTATAATTTTTATGGCGACTGTCAACGTAGTTCGTATGTTAGTTATAGTTATTAATGTAGTTTTGTCGAATTAATAATAACACTATTTCTAGTCTTGTCCTGTATACTGGACAAAACAAAAAAATTAAAAAGTAATAGGCTATAGCCTATTATTTATTATTTTTCATTACTGCTTCATCTGGCTGATAAATTTGGTTTTTAGTCTTATAATTAAGGTACTTTCATTACTGCACTTCGTAATTTTTCTTTCTTCAGTGGAGAGTAAGATTGTCTAATCTCATTGCACTCTGGTGATTATCTTGTCCTCTGATAATTGTTACTATAAATATATGTTTTTTCACTAGTGTAGTAATGTGTGTTGAACTTGATCTTCGCCATTACACATTCTATAGCGTTTACCTTATACTTAGGAAATCGATAATTCTGATATCTGGCAGGGATGACACCACTTACCACCTTTCAAGTTTAAGACAAATGTACTAATAAGCTGTAGTCATATTTGCCGAGATACGTTCACAGAAAGTTACGTTCCAATAATGTATATCTTCTGTTGATCCTACAAAGTGTAATTCGTTATATCCATCCGTTATAATACTTGTTATATTTCACTGCGGCTAAAAAAATGAAGAGAGGCCACTTGGAGCAAAGCAAGGACTTGTTAAGGTCATCCTACCAACGACTCTCACTCATTCCAAATAAACCACGTACATAAGGCAGTTATCTTTTATGTTAATTATTCTGTTATCCCTTTGGAGTAGTATATACAGTGTTTTCTTTCCACATTAACGTAACAGTGACATGCCTGGTTTTGTTTGTCTGAATTAATAGATAAAAGCCATGTAGCAACACATGGTTGTTGACGGCAATGTCAGCATGGTGTGCCTCGTGGTACTGTGGCCTTGAGATGATTAAAATGAACCCGCTAATCTGCTGAAACAAGGACACTTCGTCTTCGTCTTGGCTGAAGGTCACCTCACGCTACTCTTGGTGCTTCACGTGCTAGATATGAGATCAAGGCTTGGTGGTATAGTACTCTCCTTTACCTCATGGGCTGTGACCGTGGACGTTGCGTAATACCCTTTCACAGGCTAAAAAGCACAGTTGGTGACATATTTACATGTAAACAACACTAGGTTTCAACTATCAGGTTTTATCAATTGTTATCGCAGGACTGTTGTCATCTGGTGCACACACACACACACGCGTATGATCTGTACGAGATGTAACGTTGAAGCTACTTGAGTACGAGATAATGTGACGCATATTATGTATCTCCAATAGCTGTGGTCCAATGGTTCTCATGCCCACGCCACATGGCTACCACCTGAGGGCCAGCTGGGATTAAGCCAGCGTGATTAAGATAGCGAGGCATGAATGAAAATAACGTTTGCACTTATGTAACGATGGGTTTTTCCATAATGTATTAATATTTTCAATTATGTATATTTTCTATAATGTATCCATATGAGTTAATTGATTAATCTATTGTGAAGTATTTCTTTTTTTGTATTGACACTTTTTGATACAGTGAGGAATTTCGACTTAAGATCTTACACTTAGAAAACATTATTGTAGTTTTCATTTAAATTGTTCCTCTTTAGTATTCGTGGAAAACACTAACGCTGGTCTTACTATTCAACACTATGATGAAAGATAATGAAATACAACACTTCCACTGCATGAACCACCTTGTGCAACGCTGGAAGCCTGTGTTAGGATGTCAGGCTTTCTCTAAGTTATAGTTGGTTTTCTTTGTGTAAAGAAGTTCAGTAGTTTCCTCATGATAAAAGCAACAATACAATACTAAAGTAATACCTTCATCAACGAAAAAGTGAAGACTGACACAAACTTCAATCTGATATTTTCCTAAAACATTTACAACACGATGCACGTAATTTTTGGTTACAAGAATAAGTCTAGTGAGAACCACAACCACCATCACCATCACCAATAACAACAATAACAACAAGAACACTTCCATCCTAACAAAAGCTGGAGGAAGTAAAGTATAAAAAAATAACGTTATGACGAGATACACAGGATGTCGAATTACAAATTAGGCAAGACAAGGAAGAAAAATAGACGGGCATGTAATACTGTCCAGCGGCTCGTAGGGTTGTATCAACATGAGTATCAGCGAGGCAGGACGAGGTGTGGACACTCAGCGACTAACAGAACACAGCCATGACAAAATTGTTGTACATATACTCACACAATTTCCAGATGCTCTTATATCTGGTTCATCTGCTTTAAGTGAAACTCCAATAACGGGAGAGGAGGAGGAGGAGGAGGAGGAGGAGGAGGAGGAGGAAGAGGAGGAGGAGGAATACACCTGTAGGCAGGAGTAAAGGGAGGTGGAAGCAGGAGGGACGAAGAGAAAGTAATAATAGGAATACAGTGCGGATCCAAATTTAATAAAGGGAACACGAAACCCAAACACTGTTACAAGATTCCAATGACTGAATTTTTCTCAAACTGTGTACAAACAAACATAACCTAACTTCAGTCAGTCAATCAGTCAGTCAGTCAGTCAGTCAGTCAGTCCTTTACCATGCACAATACTAATGTTACCTTACAACACGCAACATGAGAACAAACCGACAATACATAAAATAGGATTCGCTGAGACAAACACAGACTCTCTCTCTCTCTCTGTCTCTCTTTCTTTCTCTTTCTCTCTCTATGTCTCATTCTAAAAGTAAGTGTCTACCGTGCCACCACACAAAGGCACTATTTCCCCCGGGGGCACCAGATGCATCCTCCCCCAGCCCCTGCATGGTCCTTCTGGCTGCACACAAGGTGGATTTTATGCTTGTCTCCGAAAGAGGCAAAGTGAAAGGGCGAGATGGAAACTAAAGTGTAAAAAGAAGTCGCTAAGAATGATATACTGTACAGCCGCAGGAAAAGACGGTATCTTCTATATTATTATGTTATCTGTTTATTTACTGACTGACCTATATGTATGCCTATTTATCTATTCATTTATCTGTTTATCTATCTATCTTTCTTCCATAGCATACTGAAGGCTAGAGGCGCAACAGAATCAGTATCAAATTCATGAGTAACGAAAAAATAAAGGAAAGAGAACCAACCGATTTCATTATTTTATTTATCGTGTCCTGCTTCTGTTTCTTATATCACTTCAATTTTTTTTCTTCTCTTTTCTCTTCATCCTTGTTTTATTTTTTATTGTTATTGTTGTTGTTGTTGTTCTTGTTGTTGTTGTTGTTGTTGTTGTTGTTGTTGTTGTTGTTGTTGCTGTCGTTGTTGTTGTCCTCGCCTCTCCTACCTTCCTTTAGTTTTCCTCTTTTCTCTCTCTCTCTCTCTCTCTCTCTCTCTCTCTCTCTCTCTCTCTCTCTCTCTCTCTCTCTCTCTCTCTCTTTCTCTCTGTGTCCCTCCCTTCATCGCGTCTCCGCCGAAGAATATCGTACTATTATAGAACGCAAACTTGTAATCACGTTAAAACTTTCGCCACACCAATTACCTGCAAAGAGAGAGAGAGAGAGAGAGAGAGAGAGAGAGAGAGAGAGAGAGAGAGAGAGAGAGAGAGAGGAATAGGAAAAAGAACGATCATGGTATTATCACATTTTTTACTATCATCATCATCATCATCATCATTATCATTCTCCTGAACGGTGTTAAGGGTTGAGTCAATTTGTTTCCATAGCAGTTATCATAACATTACCTGTACCTACTCTCTCTCTCTCTCTCTCTCTCTCTCTCTCTCTCTCTCTCTCTCTCTCTCTCTCTCTCTCTCTCTCTCTCTCTCCCCCCCACACACACAGCCGCATTGGAGGGTTTGAAAAATATAATTGATGATGGGAACTGTTTTTGTAGGTTATCTCAAGTGTTTATATCTTTTTACCCATATGTGAAGACCTAGAAATGATATCAAATGTTTATTCCGTGAGTGTTGTGTTTCTTAGCGAGTGTTGCTTTCACGATGACTTCTAATATATCATGCGCAGAGGACTATATTATTGTTGTGTGTTACTATATAGCGCTGTCCTCCCTTCTGTGTGTTTGTTTGTGTTTGTGCGTTTGGTTTATTCAGCAATGCTTATCTGTGTGGGTCTCGTATTGTATTTTTTCACAGATGTTAACCGAGTTTTCTCTTTCTCCCAACAGATGGCGGGCTCACTGGTGGACACGTACCACTACTGGGGTGCGGAGTTCATCTCTTACTTCCAAACTGTGTGAGTGTACTGTACTACATCCACACACACACACACACACACACACACACACACACACACACACACACACACACAACAAACAGAAGTGGGCAGGATAGCTGAGTAAACAGATAACCAGAAGAAGAAAACAGATACGGAACGAGAATAAACAAATAGCTATAAGAATGGAAGATAAGAGAAGGATGCAAACTTCTCCGCTAAAGCTGGAGACGCCAGAAAAAGATAAAAGAGAGAAGAAGAGGGAGGGAAGGAGAGCATCAAAGGAAAGAAAGGAATGAGAGAGGCGGAGGGAAAATCTGAAGAGAGAGAGAGAGAGAGAGAGAGAGAGAGAGAGAGAGAGAGAGAGAGAGAGAGAGAGAGAGAGAGAGAGAGAGAGAGAGAGAGAGAGAGAGAATAATAACAATGATAGTATACTTGACAATAGTAAAACAAATTTATATATCAAAAGAAGTATATGAATTCAAAGTACTATAAAAATAGAGGTGTTGACAATTGAAAAAAAAAAATTGTTTACAAAGAGATTCTCAAAGCCACCACCACCGCCACCACCACCATTACCACCACCACCACTACCACCACCGCCACCACCACCACCACCACCACCACCACTACTACTACCACCACCACCACCACCCAACATTTTTTTCATGGAACGACATGTTGGCTAAAACAAAACACATTTTTCATCAAAGCAGCGTCACCAAACCCAAACAATGCTTCCACTACTACCACTCCACTCACCCATACTACTACTACTACTACTACTACTACTACTACTACTACTACTACTACTACTACTACTACTACTACTACTATTTCTACCTCTACCGCCGCTGTCTTAATCTCTACTACGGTTTCGTGTATTTATTTATTTTTCACAACTGGTGTTTGGGTTCAGTGATGCTTTACAATACATGGACAGTTTGTATGAATGATTTATTTATACGTCTATCTTTTTTATTTTATTTATCTGTTGTTATATCTTGCCTGAAAAACTCTGCTGGTCTTCAAAGTTATTAATTAACATTACTGTATTTCCTTGGCTGTTATTACATGTTTCAAATGTTTCAAATGTTTCAAATAATTCAAGTGTTTCAAATGTTTCAAATGTTTCAAATGTTTCAAATGTTTCAAATAATTCAAGTGTTTCAAATGTTTCAAATGTTTCAAATAATTCAAGTGTTTCAAATGTTTCAAATGTTTCAAATAATTCAAGTGCTTCAAATGTTTCAAATGTTTCAAATGTTTCAAGTGTTTCAAGTGTTTCAAATGTTTCAAATGTTTCAAATGTTTCAAATGTTTCAAGTGTTTCAAGTGTTTCAAATGTTTCAAATGTTTCAAATGTTTCAAGTGTTTCAAATGTTTCAAATGTTTCAAATGTTTCAAGTGTTTCAAATGTTTTAAGTGTTTCAAATGTTTCAAATGTTTCAAGTGTTTCAAATGTTTTAAGTGTTTCAAATGTTTCAAATGTTTCAAATGTTTCAAGTGTTTCAAATGTTTCAAATGTTTCAAGTGTTTCAAATGTTTCAAGTGTTTCAAATGTTTCAAGTGTTTCAAATGTTTCAAATGTTTCAAATGTTTCAAATGTTTCAAATGTTTCAAATGTTTCAAATGTTTCAAATGTTTCAAGTGTTTCAAGTGTTTCAAATGTTTCAAATGTTTCAAATGTTTCAAATGTTTCAAATGTTTCAAATGTTTCAAGTGTTTCAAATGTTTCAAATGTTTCAAATGTTTCAAATGTTTCAAATGTTTCAAATGTTTCAAGTGTTTCAAATGTTTCAAATGTTTCAAATGTTTCAAATGTTTCAAGTGTTTCAAGTGTTTCAAATGTTTCAAATGTTTCAAATGTTTCAAATGTTTCAAGTGTTTCAAATGTTTCAAGTGTTTCAAATGTTTCAAATGTTTCAAGTGTTTCAAGTGTTTCAAATGTTTCAAATGTTTCAAATGTTTCAAGTGTTTCAAATGTTTCAAGTGTTTCAAATGTTTCAAGTGTTTCAAATGTTTCAAATGTTTCAAATGTTTCAAGTGTTTCAAATGTTTCAAATGTTTCAAGTGTTTCAAATGTTTCAAGTGTTTCAAATGTTTCAAGTGTTTCAAATGTTTCAAATGTTTCAAATGTTTCAAATGTTTCAAATGTTTCAAGTGTTTCAAATGTTTCAAGTGTTTCAAATGTTTCAAGTGTTTCAAATGTTTCAAGTGTTTCAAATGCTTCAAATGTTTCAAATGTTTCAAGTGTTTCAAATGTTTCAAATGTTTCAAGTGTTTCAAATGTTTCAAGTGTTTCAAATGTTTCAAATAATTCAAGTGCTTCAAATGTTTCAAATGTTTCAAGTGTTTCAAATGTTTCAAATGTTTCAAGTGTTTCAAATGTTTCAAGTGTTTCAATTGTTTCAAGTGTTTCAAATGTTTCAAATGTTTCAAATAATTCAAGTGTTTCAAATGTTTCAAATGTTTCAAATAATTCAAGTGTTTCAAATGTTTCAAATGTTTCAAATAATCCAAGTGTTTCAAATGTTTCAAATGTTTCAAATGTTTCAAGTGTTTCAAATGTTTCAAATGTTTCAAGTGTTTCAAATGTTTCAAATGTTTCAAGTGTTTCAAATGTTTCAAGTGTTTCAAATGTTTCAAGTGTTTCAATTGTTTATTGTTGTTAACGTAAGGTGACTTGTTGCTTTTCTATGTCTTACGATTTTCTTAAGTACTGTCCTAGATTTCGTCTGTATTTTCATTGTATTTCATTGTTACGTATTTCGGAACACACACACACACACACACACACACACACACACACACACACACACACACACACACACACACACACACACACACACACACACACACACACACACACACACACTCTCTCTCTCTCTCTCTCTCTCTCTCTCTCTCTCTCTATATATATATATATATATATATATATATATATATATATATATATATATATATATATATATATATGTATATGCCTATAGCGTAGTTCACTTCCCTCACACTATTATAAGTATGATTACATTTGTATGAAACAAGTTAACAAATTATTATATTTCGTTTTCTATACACTGGTTTCTCAGTGTCATGATTTCATTTTTTTTACTCTAATGTTCTTAAGTGTAATATGATCAATAGGAGGATGTGAACAGGAAAGACAAATATTGATAATCAATCAAGAAATTTAATGAATATGTACACACTAAACAATTCAAAAAGGTGAAGCTTGTTAGGCAAAATTACCAAAGGATTATTCGCTGATGCCCTTTTACATTTAGCTTAATTAGTAAAACCAATTAGTTACATGCGAAGCCGCTAAAGTAGAATAAAGTTATTAAATGAATCATGATATTTGGATTTGGGTTCGTAGGTGTCACAGAGGCTGAAAAAAAAGAATATTTAAATACAATGTATATACTTCATAAATGATGATTATGAAACACACACACACACACACACACACACACACACACACACACACACACACACACACACACACACACACACACACACACACACACACACACACACACACACACACACACACACACACACACACACACATACACACACACATGCAAAGTGAATCATCAAACAAGCACAAACAAACAAAACAAAAACAAAACCAAGACACATATAGAATACTGTCCTATATACTGTAATGAACATGAACTCATTTTCACCCTCATTATTACTTTCTACCGAGAGCAACATCACTCCTCACATGTTGCCTGTACAATGAGATAGAACACTACACACACTCACATTCTTATCAAAACAACCTACAATCACCATCACACGGATATCTAGTATTGTACAGAAATATTGTGCACATTTTAAAATTACTTACGCAATCTCATGACCACCACTGTTAGTTAGTATAATAACATTGATCTAGAGTCATGGTAAAGAGTTGCTCAGTGAACCCATTGTAGCTTCCACGCCCTGTTGTGAAGAGGGTGAGGTGAGGGTGAGTGAGGGTGTGTGTTCTCGCCCATCCCGTAGGTATATAAGCTGAACGGTTAAGGTGGATG
>JAPQNM010000018.1:1490164-1510164 GCA_029783475.1 Metacarcinus magister
GACCTCACAATTCATCTTCACATCCCTCACATTGTTATTGATACAGCCAGTTTTGTTTTTGTTTTTTTGACGCTTCTCTCACATGCATACAAATTTTGAATATAATAAATTCCCTCTAAGTGTGAATTTGCATGTTGAGTTCTGAAATACCTAAGTTGGGTAAGTCGTCCACGGTCTTCGAAATCAAACGGATCTTTGGAACTCCTTATCAGTCACTCGCCCAACTCACTGAAGTGTTTTCATTGAATTTTCTTGGTGTTGTCAAGTATTTCCTTCCACCTTTACGTTCTTCAGGCAGGCTTTCTTAAGTCTAAGTAAGTAAATAGTTCAGGGATGCAAAGTTGAGAGAGAGAGAGAGAGAGAGAGAGAGAGAGAGAGAGAGAGAGAGAGAGAGAGAGAGAGAGAGAGAGAGAGAGAGAGAGAGAGAGAGAGAGTGTGTGTGTGTGTGTGTGTGTGTGTGTGTGTGTGTGTGTGTGTGTGTGTGTGTGTGTGTGTGTGTGTGTGTGTGTGCGTGTGTGAGTGGGGGGGGGAGGTAAACATGCATATTTATGAGAGAGGGAGAAGTTAGGGGCAACAGAGTGAGGTCTTTACGTGCATAACAAAAGCTAGGGAGTGAATAGAAAATAGTTGAAGTTGAAGCTGGAGAACACTGTTGTTTAAAAGGCGCAAGGCAAGTCTAGTGATCTTTCATTACCATAACTACAAAATAACTACATATCTTGAAAAAAACCCCGCAGTAAACACAATGTGAAATAATACAACCAACAAGAGTAAACAACACCTTTAATCGACTGTGTTTAGTCACCTGTTGTACTATACATAAATGATAGATAGTCGAGTCAATATTTATTTTTTAGTATACAAGTGATGTACACCAACGACTGCACGAAGAACAAAGCAATAAAAAAACATGAGGAATCGTTCATGTCGCTCCACAAAGAGAGAGAGAGAGAGAGAGAGAGAGAGAGAGAGAGAGAGAGAGAGAGAGAGAGAGAGAGAGAGAGAGAGAGAGAGAGAGAGAGAGAGAGAGAGAGAGAGAGAGAGAGAGAGAGAGATCCTAATATCAATTCCAGACTTAATATTGAAAGTCACGATATTATTTTTTTCCCTCGTGTCCAAACCAATACAACAGGAGACTGACGCAATACTATCTACATACATCTGTTGTGGTTGTCTTTAATCATGTTCTCGTCCTTACAGGGTGCTAGCAGGGGACCGTCCTTTCTGGTGGATCCACGAGACGCATGTGTACACTAGTCTGCCTCCTCCTATGTACCAGTTCCCCATCACGTGTGAGACGGGCTCCGGCAACCCGTCAGGCCACGCCAAGCTCAACGCGGCAATGTTCTACGTGCTGGTCTCCGCCTTTATCACCATGGTAGTGCAGCAGAGCCCCAGACTGAGGTGAATGCGAGTGGGGGGGAAGGGGGTGGTGGGAGAGAAGGAAGGAGGGAAGGAGAGGGAGGGAGGGAGGGAAAATTGGAAAATACCCTCATGGCAAGGCAACGACTAGGGTTATATACAGCTAGGAGGGAGGGAGGAAGCGAAGGGGTATAATTATAATGATGCAATAAGGGAGAGAGGGAAGGTAGGAAGGGGGGGGGGGGAGAAAAGATGTGATGCCGAATACATAAAACAGGAAAAGAAGGCGGAGAAGGAGATTATTTAAGGATTTTTAAGGGTGACCCAAATAAGATTAGATTGTGTAAATATTTATGCACACACACACACACACACACACACACACACACACACACACACACACACACACACACACACACACACACACACACACACACACACACACACACACACACACACACACACACACACACACACACATAATAACAATGAGACGGAAGTATTCATTGGGATTTAATTTTCCATAATGCTGTGTAAGCTCATACGAAGGGAATGGAAGGAATTAATGATGTCAAAGGATCCCATCAAACTAGACTCCCTCACAAGGCAGCTGCATCACCAAGATTGGAGATGGAAAGCTATTGTGGTTTTGACTCTGCTACGGATCAATGTTTTTTTTTTCTTTCTTGCATATTTACAGAATGTTGACAACTTCCAAATCCTTTCTAAATATTGTCTTAGCACCACTTAATTCACCTGTGACAGAAAAAGTGCTGAAGTAATGTATCACACACAAAAAAATTGCAGCACTGTTTTTTTTTTATATGAACACAGATTTGCCCATTACTTGAGGTGCAGACGGATCATATGATAATACTAAAAGATTATTATCAAGTTAAAACACTGACCAATGTGCTTGACCTTCAAAATGACCATCATAAACTATAAGACACACTCAAACGTAAACTATAAAAAGAACACCATCTGGTTTTCATTCTAGAAAGACTCAGAACACTACTGAAAAGAATCATATTCCTATACACATTACAAGTATTAAATGACCTAAACCATGCAGTGTAGAACTACAAGCATGATTCTAGGTCTTCATAAAAGTGAATAGCTTCCATCTGATGCTACTAACCTATCGCTCCACAAAGCCACCACACCTTCCTGATGAAACCTTAGAATAGTGGTAGTGGTAGTGGTAGTGGTAGTGGTAGTGGTAGTGGTAGTGGTGACAGGTGTCGGCGGAAATATTAGATACTTGGTGAAATATATGTCGCTTTGCTCTATAACTGAAGGCTGGTTGGGTGGCTGACTGGCTGGCTGGCTAGATGGCTGGGTGGCTGACTGGCTGAGTGGCTAGGTGGGTGGGTGGGTGGCTGGTGGCACTGTGTTGTGGTGCAGTCAGTACCCTTGCGGCCGACTAGAAAAGGGCTTTGGTCGTCCCCCTCTGGAAAGTGGATTGTGTTGGGAAAACTACTGCAACTAGTGAGGTGTGTGTGTGTGTGTGTGTGTGTATGAGAGAGAGAGAGAGAGAGAGAGAGAGAGAGAGAGAGAGAGAGAGAGAGAGAGAGAGAGAGAGAGAGAGAGAGAGAGAGAGAGAGAGAGAGAGAGAGAGAGAGAGATTGAAGGTGTGGAGGGATGCAGGTGGGGGAGGGGTAAGAGAAGGGTAACCTGGTCCTACTTAGAATCAATTTACGCCGAGCCTCCGCCACAGCGTCTTTAATACATCCAGGGGCGGGCGGCAGTGACAGCCCTGCCATGCCCTGCTAGCCGCCATGTTGGGTGGTGGGTGGTGGGGAGGGGAAAGCTGTCTGTTGGACCTCCACGTCTGTCTGTCTCCCTCCCTTCTGTGGCCTGTCATTGTCTTTGTCACATTCTGTCACTCTTGGTTCTTCATAATTTTCTCTTTATCTCATTCTCCACTTTTCCTTTTATTCTTGTTGTTGTTGTTGTTTTTTCTATTGTTATGAGTGTGTGTATATATGTATGTTCGTGTCCGTGTAAACAAATAGGTACGTACATACACGCATACAAGGCTTTATGATGCTTTAAGAAGGTTCATGTTCCCTTCCCGCCAAACAAGCTGCTTCAAGGTATATCTCAACAGAAGCTTGATTGACGTTGGACGAAAGCAATATTTTCTCTGATGTCTGTATGTTTATAAATGTTCCCAAGCTTATTTATTGCATCACATTTAAAAGGATACAAATAGAAGAACAAACAAAGAAAAACAGAGCAAGTGAGAGAGAGACAGAGAGAAAGAGAGAGAAAGAAAAAAAAGAGACAAAGAGAGAGAGAAAGAGAGAGAAAGAAAAAAAAGAGACAAAGAAAAAGAGAGAGAGATATTTCTGGTCTCTCGTCAATTCGCAATGATTCTGTTCTTAATCCAAATCACATTCCATCTTTTTCTATCTCTCAAGTTTTTTTTTTTCATTAATATTTTTGAGGCAGAGTGAACGAACCACTATGGATGACGTGACAATTGTATTTTTTTTTTTATATCTATTTCCCTTCAAAGTAGAAAAATTACAACAGCATTATTTTTTATTCAACACCAAAGAAAGAATGATGAAAAACAATCCTTTGGTGTGTATATGTGTGTGAGCAATTCTTTTTTTCTATTTTCTAATTTTTTTTTTATCATTACGTTGTTGGTCTTCCCACGCATAAGAATTAGTCGTTGTCATTGAATTGTTCACTTTATTGCAACCATTGTGTTAGTGTGTTTTGTTAATGGCATCTCTCTTTGGCCTGCGTCACACACCTTTCCCGCCTCCACACACACACACACACACACACAATATCTGCAGGAATTGTTATGTATATACGAGAACAACCTCCAGCCAAGTCTAGTGACGTATCATCCCTCACTGCATGAGAACTTGAAGGACAAAAAAAAAACTATCTAGTAATTGTATTTCATTTATTTCTCGTTTATTTTAAGTTTCAGAGAACATTTTGCTGATATATGTTTGTCTTTTATGTATCAGTCTTTATATTCCAGTTATGTGTAGAGCGATTGACCTAAGGAAGGGAAAGAGAGAGAGAGAGAGAGAGAGAGAGAGAGAGAGAGAGAGAGAGAGAGAGAGAGAGAGAGAGAGAGAGAGAGAGAGAGAATGTGTGTGTGTGTGTGTGTGTTTAACTCGTTCTCCACCTACAACAGTGAGCAGCAGCGGACGTGGGCGCGCCGTGGGCTGTGGGCGGGCTATGCAGCATGGATGGTTCTAGTAATGCTTTCCCGTGTGTATGTCGCCGCTCACTTCCCCCACCAGTGTCTCGCCGGCGTGGCCATCGGTGAGTGAGGTTAGGTGTGTGTGTGTGTGTGTGTGTGTGTGTTGCGCTGACCTCACCTTTGCTTCTGAATGTTACGACTGAATTTTTTTGATGTTTCCTGCCTCACTTTTGTAGTTGAAGACAGACATGATGTATTGAACTTGTAGAATTATACACACACACACACACACACACACACACACACACACACACACACACACACACACACACACACACACACACACACACACACACACACACACACACACACTCACACACACACACAATCACACACACGGTACATTGAATGGATGCTGTCAGGCGAGGTGATGGTTCTGAAAGGTCATTTTGATTGTAGGGCAAATGGACTCTTTTTTTTATAATAACTTGATTACTACCTTGACTTAACGCATGGCAGTGTTTGAAACATTATTATTACTCATCATGGAGAGAAAGAGCAGTGACATATAAGTAACCATGACCTTCAGACTGTACATCATTGTTTCTCACTTAGTTAATAAGATTCATAGTCTTGTTTTTACCATCATCTTTACAATCACTATCAGAAGGTAGACCAACACGCTTTACTACTACTACTACTACTACTACTGCTACTACTACTACTACTACTACTACTACTACTACTACTACTACTACTACTACTACTACTACTACTACTACTACTACTACTACTGTCACCATTATCATTTATGTAAAACTTGTCCTATTCCACAAATGTTAAGCGGCATTGTTTGAAAAAATATATATATACGGAAAAGCGTAACGTGTCCAAATAAAACTCTTAACAGGCATAAATAATCCTCTTACACACAGTTATTCTTTGTATTACATTTATGCATTTCATCAAATTTTTTACCAGATTATTATTATTATTGTTATTATTATTATTATTATTATTATTATTATATTATTATTAGTAGTAGTATTTGTATTAGTATTATCATTATCATTATTTTGTTATCTATATATTTTCATTATAATGCATCCTTGTTAGTTTTTCTTTACTCTATATTTTACATTTAACTTTTTTACAAACTAACACACGATTCATTCATCAATTCATTTTATCAGTCGTTCTATTATCCGTTAAGTCATTCATTCATACATTCATTCATTGATCTATCATTAATCTATTCATTGATCATCATAATTACTGACCTCCACTATCTTTTATTACTATGATTATCAGAAACAGCCTAATAACGCTTAATTAACCTGACAAGCTGCAGCGGCACACGTCATTCCTTTACTACTAAACACTTAAGCACTTCATTATAAACACACTCTTTTTCCCTACACTTATCTAACCTCCATGACTACGATGACCTGACGATGACGACGTGAAAAATGATGATAATGATACTAATAATAATGACGATGAACACCCCAAAAAATCTATTAAGACAAGGAATCGTTTAGAGTAAAAAAAAAATATTCTACCAGGGTAATTAATATAAGATTTTGATTATTACTATCTCTATGTGTGTTCAGGTATTGGAATGGCCTTGTTAGTGGCTCGTCTGCCCATCCTCCAAGTCTTAACCAGGAAGCAGTACCTCGCCCTTTCCGCCACCATCATCACCACCGTGCTGGGAGTCTATTTCGGATTACAGTAAGTAGGAAATCATGAATAACCTTCTTATATTCAATTTATTTCTTTCTTTACCATCTCATCTACTTCGTCTTCCGCATTTTGCCTTTTATAGAATGTTTTTTTCCCTTCTCGATTTCTGTTCAAGGTTAAAGAAAAAGACTTACCTTCCACTCTCTGTCTCAAGAGAATACAAATCCAGTTGGTAGTCTGCCCTGATAGCCTGTGTGGCCTCCTGTAAAGACTTGAAAGAGAGAGAGAAGGAGAGAGAGAGAGAGAGAGAGAGAGAGAGAGAGAGAGAGAGAGAGAGAGAGAGAGAGAGAGAGAGAGAGAGAGAGAGAGAGAGAGAGAGAGAGAGAGAGAGAGAGAGAGAGAGAGAGAGAGAGAGAGAGAGAGAGAGAGAGAGAGAGAGAGAGAGAGAGAGAATGTGAGTCAGCACCCTTAACTTGCATCGCTGGCTCAATTGTAGTGTTTACGAGAACAATGGGTTCTATTATTGCGTGTACAGTGTATTACCGCTGACACATCACTGGAGTCTGGCTTAATTAAACCCAATTTCTCATTTTATTGATATTTCTTTATTCATATTGGCTTTGTGGCACATCTATGGCGAGGTAAATCTCTGCCGTTCTCTGTTTCTCTCTCTTTCAAGTCTCTCTCAGTAGGATCTCTCCGTTAAGTTCTCTAAAACGTGTTCTTTCCTCCACAGACGTTCTCACCTCCACTCTCTCTCTATCTGTCCCTCTCCCTCTCTCTCTCTTTCAAGTTTCTCTCATTAGGATCTGTACGTTAGGTTCTCTAAAATGTGTTCTTTCCTCCACAGACTGAGTGGCTGGGACGCCCTGTGGAGCATGGAGAAGGCCATCAAGTGGTGTGTGAAGCGGGAGTACATTCATCTGGACACCATGCCCTTCTACTCCTTCTCTAGGTTCTCAGGTGTAGCTCTGGGTCTTGGGATGGGCCTCTCCTCATCCTGGTATAAGGATGCTAACCGACCAAGGTGAGTCCCCAGGGAAGCCTCAGTTTGTAGTTTATTTTGCTGACTGGAAAACTATCTAGCTTTTTAATTAATTCTCTCTCTCTTTTTGCCATCTTTCATACTAACGATTTTGATATCCTTCCTTTCTTGTATTCCATCTCTAGGTTAGGTTAGGTTAAGTTAGGTTAGTCTAGGTTAGGTTAGGTTAGGCTTAGGTTTCTTCCTCTCTTCTTTTGACCACCTTTCCTAAACCTAACCTAACTTAATTGCCACACTCCTGCAGGTTCACGTGGAAGATGATAGCCTCCCTGGCAGTGCTGAGTCTTGGATTGAGTCAAGTGGGTGTGTTCGTACATCAGTCCCTCCCACGTCGAATGATGGGTCTCTATCCGGCCGAGTTTGTCCTCAATGGCTCCATCACCTACCTGTTAGTGGCTGTCCTCCCGCACCTGGTGAGGGTCGCGTCTAGAGTTCCTGCAGGTGATAAATACAAGAAAAAATGATGAGATGATAAGTAAGTTCAGCGTGAGGAGTTTTTTTTTTTTTTTTAATTATTGTTATATATATTTTTTTTGTCTCCTACCGGTCTTGAGTCTTGTATCTGTATTTTTGTATTTAGTGAACATCTATTTTGTTTTTTCTTTTCACTTTGTTATATTATTTTGAGTGTATATGTATTTTTTTTTTTCCCCCCCTCTCGTCTTCTCGTGGCGTTTATATCCCTTTTACTTTTAATCGTTGCAAGATGACTACCATTACCACCTCCCAACGTTGCCACAGCCTCCCACACCACTAACACCCAACCCTACCACACCACACCACACCCCACCATCATCACCGCCACCACGCCCTCCACCCAACCTTGTCATTCCCATTAACTTTCTCTCCACGTGTCCCTCTTCCCTGCAGCTTCCCTCCAGCTTCCCATCTCCCGCACTTGTGATATTCCCAACCCATTACACGCCTCATCCACACACCCATTCCACGACCCACCCACACACCCCGCTCCTTCCCTCGCACTTAAACGACGATGAAGATGGATTTTGACCTCTTCCATTAAGCGACATTTTTAAATTTGATGGAATTCCAGTTGACAGCTGAACGTCCCCTCTTCCCTTCCTTCCTTCTTTGCAGCCTCAGTTCATCCTCGGCCGCCCACTCACTTACCATCTTGTTCCCTGTCCACCTCATGCCTCCCTCCCTCCTTCCCTCCCTCACTCCCTCCGCCTTTACTGAGGAATGTCTTTTGGTATATAATGGGGAAACACATTAAATCGCTTAAAGGTGTTTGAAATGTGCACACTGATAGATAAAAAGGTAGAAGAAAGTAATGGTTCTGTCTATCTGTCTGTCTTTGTCTGTCTGTCTGTCTGAGTATTTGGGTGAAAACAAAGAGGCCCAAGCACATCCAAGCCTACCAAGCACACTTACCAGGTAACAGACAACGCCTTCACAATGGTACTAGGTAAAGGTAATCAGGAGATGGCGCACACACACACACACACACACACACACACACACACACACACACACACACACACATACACACACTTGCAGATCACATGCAATGAAGAAGAAAAAAAATTAATAAAAAAATAGTAAAGTGCAAGTGGAAGCAAATCGAGGTCAGGTTTTTTTCAGGTCAAAAAATATATTGTAGAGCTCAAGGATCAGGTTTTTCTCGAATATTTCAGCAAATTTTGTGATACCGTGCAACTTTAAAAGTAATTTACAAACTTTCATCGTCAGTAGTAAAGGAATACTCACGAAATTGCACAAGTTTGTCGTAAAAGGCAAGTCGTTTCAACTGTACTGTCAATTTTGAGCAAGGAGTGATGTGTTTTAGGCGATAATTATCTGAATGAAATTGAACAATCTCTTTACAATATGAAACGAAAGAGAGAAGCTGCTTAGAACTTGAACTGACGAGTGAAAACAGTGATCCCTTTTTTTGTTTCTTCTCTCTCTCTCTCTCTCTCTCTCTCTCTCTCTCTCTCTCTCTCTCTCTCTCTCTCTCTCTCTCTCTCTCTCTCTCTCTCTCTCTCTCTCTCTCTCTCCTAAGCGTGGGTGGTGGTATTGGACTACTGGTTGCCATGGTAACGCCGCATATGGCTGCAGGACACTTAACTATTTATGAAGATTATTTTCCATCATTATTCTCAAAAAGACATGCTTCGAGGTGTTGTAATAATTCATATATACATATTTCATTATTGCAGGTGTTATTAGAAAGACAATGGCAGTTAGTTAGGAGTTGATGGTTAGTGTGGCTTATTGTGTGTCACCTCTTGTTAGATGTGAAACAGCGCACTCTATTACTCTACAGATTCCTGCTTCATGCATATCGAGAGAGTGTGAAACGAGTCTTCATAACTCTATAACCTCAATTAGGAAGGGGTCGGCTGGCTCTGTGATTCTGTGCTCGGCTCGTGCCCTAAAGGTTGGGAGTTTGATCCTGGCTCACGGCAGCTTCTTGGTGAGAGGAGTAGCAAGCGCTCTCTCGTTCACCCTAGCAGAACTATATGGTCTATAGTTACCTAGTTCGACGGGATTATTTGGTCATCAGTCAGGAATAGTGAAACACATCGACGCCCAGACAAATGATCTATTAAACCTACTTATGTTTTAACCAAGAGATATTATTTAAACCGTAACTCGTCTCCTAATCACTCTTTCTCTCACTTTTCTCTCTCGCCACACATGGCTAGATATATAGACATACATATATATATATCAGTGTTTCTTCATTCTAACAATCTAACTCCTTCGTCCTAACATCACATGACAGAATGCAAATTATCAAGCAGAATTATTTCGCACATTCTGCTACTGTGTGGTTTGGGGACTAGGAAATGGAGGAAAATCTAGACGAGGCAGGGGAAGAAAGCCACTGCGAGGATGGAATAAATGAATACATAAAGAAAATAAAGTTGTGTGTGTGTGTGTGTGGTGTGTGTGTGTGTGTGTGTGTGTGTGTGTGTGTGTGTGTGTGTGTGTGTGTGTGTGTGTGTGTGTGTGTGTGTGTGTGTGTGTGTGTGTGTGTGTGTATGTGTGTGTGTGTGTGTGTGTGTGTGTGTGTGTGTGTGTGTGTGTGTGTGTGTGTGTGCGTCTTTCACAAAACATACCTTTTCCTGCACATGCAAGAAGGAAGAGAAGCCAAGAAAATATAACTTCCTTGGTGAGTGGAAAGCAAAAATTTCCCGAGGGAGTGCTTACCCTTCCGTCTGTGTCCCTGAGTCCTCTACGATATACAGGAAATGCAGGGCGTGTACTCTAAGGTGTGTGTGTGTGTGTGTGTGTGTGTGTGTGTGTGTGTGTGTGTGTGTGTGTGTGTGCGTGCGTGCCTGCAGATGAAAAAGTGGCAATGAAAAACAAAAACTTATTCCTACGCATAATATACGAGTGAATAATGTTTGCATCCGTTTGCCTGGCGCGGTGTGATCTTAACGTGTATACAATAAGGTTCATATTGTTGGTATTTTCCTTCTATTTTTTCCTCGGGTTTGAAGAAAGTCTGTAGCAAATGTTTTCTTAATAAAGGGAGTAATTACTGCAGTGGAGGAGGTGCCTGAGGGAGGAGGTAAGCTGACTCTCGAGGAGGAGGAGGAGGAGTGGGAGGAAGAAGAGGAGGAGGAGAGGTTGTTCTGCCTGGCTGATGGAGGTAAAGGTGAAAGGTGCCTTCCATAACGCTGCTAAGATGCTACCTACCTTCTATATACGTCATAATCTAAGGTTCTTTATCATTAATTTTCTATAAAAAATTTTGCTTTCCTTCCTACTTACTATATGAAAAAAAAAGAGTCTTTCTGCTCATTATTCAAGATGGACAAATTTATTCCTCAACAAGTTTCATCTCAGACAAAACAAAACTGTCATAATCAGGAATAGTATTTTATGATGCACTTGATTTTCGTGACCTTGCTAGCTTCCTTTCACCTTGGTCATGACTTAACAAGATCCTGGTGGGTGGGTTACAGCTGCCTGTTGGTTGACGAGGCATTTGTTGCAGGGTGGGAGGGAGGCAAGACACCCCATTACCTCCACCATTCAGAAGCTGTATAAGCCAGTGCATCCCAGGGCGGTCTTCACTGCTCCCACGTGGTTATTTATGCCATTATCAAGGGGTTGGTGTACGCGGAGAGGGAAGGAAGGAGAGACCAGAGTAGGGAAGGCGGCAGGGTAAAGAAAAGTAAAGTAATCTAATTTATTGCCATACCGAGTTACACGATCATGAATAATGGGAATTATTAGATTAAGGCACGGTCTGTCTGGGTGGGAGGGTGGACGTGAATAGAAAATGAGAGGTATAGAGTGCAGCAACTGTTGTATAATGACTAATTCTACGACACCAGTTAGGGAAGGTACTTAGTTTTGAAGTGTTGTTTAAAGAACTATAAGGCGTCAGATATGAGAGAGCGAGAGAGCGAGAGAGCGAGAGCGAGAGAATGAGTGGGAGGAGAGAGAATGAGTGAGAGAAGAGAGAATGAGAGAGAGAGAGAGGGAATGAGAGAGAACCATGAGTCACAACTTTCACACGTTAAGAAACAAATACAATAGTTTAATTTTGATATTCTTTATTAATTCCACACTTGAAGTTTTTTTTTAAGTGTGTAACGACCATACCCATCCATCCATACCAACACAAGGGTCGCCTCGATCTCCTTACAATCACTTCGCAGTACTCTTCAAACAGTAGCTGGTTACTATTAAATCAGCATTAGTCTCACCAAGGAGCAGCTCGTCTCTCGTTCTCTTCGGTGGTGCGACACAAGTCCTGTTGGTAAAGAGAACAAATTAGCAAGTGTTGAATGTAATAAAATAAATTAGCAAGGCTCCAGGTCCCCCTCACCGCTGTGAGTATTAGCCCCTCAAGGGGGGGGTGTCACATTTGCCACATGCTCATTGTCGCCTGGTTTTGCATTATACTATTAGTTAGAAAAGATTAATTAACATCTGTAATAAAAGGGTTTAGATTAATTTGTACCTGTAATCGAAGGGTAAAGATTAAATTGTACCTGTAATCGAAGGGTGAAGATTAAATTGTACCTGTAATCGAAGGGTGAAGATTAAATTGTACCTGTAATCGAAGGGTGAAGATTAAATTGTACCCGTAATCGAAGGGTGAAGATTAATTTGTACCCGTAATCGATGGGTGAAGGTTAAATTGTACCTGTAATCGAAGGGTGAAGATTAATTTGTACCCGTAATCGATGGGTGAAGATTAAATTGTACCTGTAATGGAAGGGTGAAGATTAATTTGTACCCGTAATCGAAAAGTGAAGATTAAATTGTACCTGTAAAATAAGTCGAAGGGTTAATCAGCAGCTGTAAGATAATGCGTAGGATTAATTAGTACCTGCAAGGCAAATTGAAGGTTAATAATGAAATAATACAAACTTCCTTTCCTCACCTTTTAACAATGGTTGTCATCTCATGGATATCCACTTCATTACAACTGTGCCACTCTTGTTTCCTTCATTAACCTTCCTCTCCAGCTTATGTCTTGTCTAGTCTTGCTTTACGTCATTACTCCAGCAGAAAACATCACGCTTCTTCCTCGTAATTATATAATCTTCAAAGCAACTCCCACACAATCCTGCGAAAGAAAACGTACAGTCAGCATATTACAGCATAAAACAAATAAAATAAAAAAAACCTTTCCCCGTTGTATCCCCTTGTATAAAGTCATTATAATACTTACTCAAATAATTGCACCACTCCGTCGGTAGTTCCTCTCAGTCTCGTCGCCGCCGCTGTTACGGTACACTATCGAAGGCAGGCATTGCTGTGGAATAATCTATAGAATGAGTGTGTACCTGTAAGGGAAGGAGGGTTAGCACCGTACCTGTAAAGGAAGAAGGGTTAGCAGTGTACCTGTAAGGGAAGGAAGGTTAGTAGCGTAACATCCTATCGCCCTAACGCCTAGGAAACCGTAGCTGCATTTACTGTGTTCGAAGAGGTGCTCCAGCGCTGTCCCTCTTCCCGTGATGCGCTGTATAGGGGCACTTACCTGAAAACAAGAAAACACATAATTAGTCATACAGTTAACTAGACTAGCTAACCAAATTGCCAGCCAGCCATCCATTAATAAGATAATAACGCTGAACACAAATTAAATGCCACCGTCTATTTCACTGCAGTCAGATTACTTACCAATAAGATGAGAAGGGAGTGCGGAGGGGTGAACCGGTGTCTTCATTCGGTATAACCACGCACACGCGCACGCACACACTCCCGCCGCACACTCCCGCCGCACACTCCCGCCACCTAGTGAGAGAGTGCCTGCGCCAGTCTCCCATTTATTACCTTGTGTTGTCTCCGAATCTTTACTTGATGTTCTGACTAACACATTCATGCCTCATACACACAGGTCTCTCCTCATCCCAGTACAAGATCAGGTTATGATGATGTGTTTTTGTTAGGTAGCAATGTGTTCAAAGTGATGGATAACGTGGTAATTATGAGAAAGGAAGGTTGTATGCAGTGATCATAGTCTTTCGAACAAGTGCAACTTCATGTGGTCGGTCAGCCTGTACATCCGGTTCCCCCCTACTACCAATGCCCCCTCCCATCCTCCCCGGGGCTCACTCTTACCCCGAAGCAAACCACCGAACCACCGAACCAGTGAATCGATCGTTCCCTTGTTGAAACATTGGTTATATACCTTCTGAATCACGGCAACTTCCCAAATGCGTCTTATGCATACTCATGTCATATTCATATTCTAAAAATGAAAGCCGATGTCACCAAGAAGCAGCAGGTGAACATCAGGATACGTGGGAAGGTGACGAGGGAGTAGAGGTCGAGTGTCGAGTAAGTAGCTTCGAGCATGACGTGACGCTGCGGGACCAACTTGAACCATCTAGTTGCCAGTGTTCAGCGGCGCCGGGTTGTCTCCGTATCCTTAGTTGATGTTCTGACTAACACATTCATGCCTCATACACACATGTCTCTCCTCATCCCAGTACAAGATTAGATTATGATTATGTTGTTATATCCTTCTTAGATCTATGTTCATGTTCAGGGCCGGATTAACCTATACGGCCCCAAGCACTGAGGGGACCACAAAAAAAATAAATAATAATAATTTTCTGTGTTTCTACCCTATGTTTTTCTACCCCTATGTACCAAAAAGTTCATAAATATCAAAATTTTCCTGAGGGCTTACAGCACCCCCCCCTCCCCCCTACTACCAATGCCTCCTCCCATCCTCCCCGAGTCTCACTCTAACCAGGAAGCAAACTACCGAACCACCGAACCAATGAGTCGATCGTTCCCTTGTTGAAGCATTTGTTATATGCCTTCTAAATCACGGCAGCTTCCCAAATGCGTCTTATGCATACTCATGTCGTATTCATATTCTAAAATGAAAGGCGATGTCACCAAGAAGCAGCAGGTGAACATCAGGATACGTGGGAAGGTGACGAGGGAGTATAGGCCGAGTATCGAGTCAGTAGCTTCGAGCATGACGTGACGCAGCGGGACTGATTTGAGCCAGCCAGTTGCCAGTGTTCAGCGGCGCCGCAGCTAATTGAAATAAAAGTGGAGGCAACACGAGAGGCGTTAATTAAATATTACCATTAAAAAAAAATGATCATATCTATATTTTTTAAAACTTTACATGAGCCTGTCATTTAACGGATTGGTAAGTACGTGTAGTGTAGTTGAACCTATCGATGCAAGTAGATTAGGAGTAAAAAATTAAGTATCAGGCAAAGTTCTATACAAAGACTTACTAAATATGTCACAATTTCGGATAAATACCAGTGTTTTAAAAGTAATACCTTTTATTGCTGTAAGACCTTGGGCCGTGATAACTGATTTGAAGTAGAAGTAACAAAATGAAGCCAAATATTATCGGTGTATATCTTCTATTTTCCTTTTAATCATCAGTCACTAAACTTGCATAATGTCAGCTGAACTCTTTTCCATTGACACCATTGAGCAAGCTTAAGCGCATGTACATATGATTCTGACCATCACAATAGCAGGGACACTTACTTACAGCATACCAAAAGTAGGTCGAACTTGATGCCACTTATTGCAAAGTGGCGTGTGATATGAAAAAGAGGAATGGAGGTCAACGTGGAAGTGTGTCGACGCAGGACAAGGTTGACTGTCTGGTCTGGACGGAGTGGTAATGTTTTCATCCAGGGTTACAGTGGATGTTGTAGCCCTGAATGGAGATTTTATGATGAAGCTTTAGGTTGATACTGTATTCCCACCTCCCCTCTTTCTCTAACTTTATTTTCTCTCTCGCTTTCTTCTCTCTCTGATTAAATAGAAATACGTTATCCTCTCGCCTACCGTTCAGGTGCCGCACCCGAGGTAGAAAGACGAGGATCATGCTCTGCTTTCAGATCGATATTTTCAAATTATTTTTTTCCTGAGAGACAAATGCCAAATGCAACAAAAATCAGTTGACCGTGGGAGAAAAACGAAGGACGCAGGAATTATTTGCCAATAGAATACGAAACGACACCCTTCTATTTTTTCGTCTCATCATTTTCCTGTTCCAGTTTGTTTGGCACGTGTCCCTCAGGGGAGACTGCCGTAGAAAGTATGAAAAAGAAAGAAAATTGCTGCAAGTTTTGGATGCACAGTATATATATATATATATATATATATATATATATATATACAAGTAATTGAATCGAATAAAATGTATCTTCAAACTAATGAAAGTACTTCCTTACAACCAATCAAGTTACTCTGGTAAAAGACAAGCATTGAAAGTTTTAATTAACTCTCTCGTGAGTCTGAGAACACCCATCCCCGAACCCCCGCCGACCCACAGCCTTCACTCACTCACTCACTCACTCACTCATTCACGGCATTTCTCCAACCCACAACACACGTCCATCACTCCCCTGACACACAACACTCCTGACAAGCTGCAACACTCTCGACTCACAACACACCACCAGCATAGAACAGACCCAGTCCCGGCAGTTTCAAGTCTTCGCCTCCTGTCAGTCTTGCCAACATTCACTCGCCTCACGCCCTTCCTCTACACTCGTCCCTCAGCGCCTTTTCCCTCAGCTTCATTTCTCTTGGCGTGGTGCTGTGCCAATCAGACTTGCCACCCTCTCCACACGTGAATCGGGCTGGCCTCGGCGCTTCCTTAACTTGGAACGGTCTCTAATGAAGCAACAGTTTGTCGTGTTCCACCCTACTCGTGACATGATAAGTGAACTTCTGTCTGTGTGTGTGCCAGACTAGACGAGTAAGTCATTGAAGAAATGATACCATAGAACGAATGGCAAACTTTAGAATTGCTAATTAGTGTTATAATATAGTCAAATGTGGACTAGTTTCTCCCTCTTTATCTCTTTTTCAAGCTACGTATATGACAAATGACATAAATGCATTTATTTAAGGAAAAAACAATCATCATTAATTAATTATATCACAATGCAATAAAAGATGATAATCATATTCTTTTGTTTGTGTCAAGCAGCAGCAACAACAGTCTTAAGCAAACATAAACACTCCAGGCAAATAAGCGAGGCGGCACCTCAAGGGTCGAGTGTCTCACGGATGAGACAAAAGAATGAAGCAGCGGCGTCCTTGTTTGCCTCTTCACGAGTTATTGTTGATCCCAGAAGCCACGCTGGTGATGCCGGTCTGAGGTGTGTGCTTGGGCTGGCGCGAGGCTGTGGACCAAGCTGATCTTTTCTGTATTTTGTTAAGTTTGAAAAAAAACAATTAGAAATAACTTCCCTACAAAGAAAGTGTGTTACCATTACTGAATATTCTCGTGTACTCGTACGTCCATCTTTAAGCGAATAATGTTGTCAGGAGTGGTAACCCGATTCCTCAGCTACAAGTTAAAGGTGAGAAGCAGCGGCAGGGGTATGGGGGCGTCGTCTCATTACTCGAGTGGTGTTCTATCAGGTGTTCCAGCCTGCGACACATGAAGTCTTCTGACCTCCCTGCGTGTCAATAGTTAATCTGTGAGGCAAGGCGAGGCAAGGCGAGGCAAGGCGAGGCGAGGCGAGGCGAGGCGAGGCAAGGCGAGGCAAGGCGAGGCGAGGCGAGGCGAGGCGAGGCAAGGCGAGGCAAGGCGAGGCGAACCCTGTGATGCAAATCTTACCACCTTACTCTACCCATACCTGCCTTGCGGCTTCATTCACTCGGTGGCATTAGATAAACATATTTTATTCGTTTTGATTTATTACATTCAAGTCATAAAAATATAAATGTATTTTTTTCGTTATTGTTGTGGAAATTTTCTTTCAATTATCAAAGGGAGAGAAAAAACAATGCACACTAGCAGGAAAGGTTAATTAGCGTGGAACAAAAACAAAATAATATTATTTTGCACAATATTCGTGTGTGTTCGCGCTACACTTTCTGACCACATGCACTAAAGACGTAGGCAGCAGATGGTGGTGGTGGTGGTGGTGGTCATGAATGCTGGTGGAAGTGTAAGTGTAAGTGTTGTAAATGAACGGTATTTAAAGAGGATATTTTGATGGAATAAAATATGAACTTCAAATCAATAGAAGAGAACCTTTCCGTGTTATACATCGCCAAATCTTTTTACCTTCCACGAATATAGGCTAGCAAAAAAAAATAAATAAAAAAAAATCATCAAAAAAGAAACTATTTCAGCAAAAAATAAATTCGGCTTTCAAACATATTTCTTTTGACGAAAATAGTACTGCAGGACGACATTCTCGCATAAAAAAAATTCCTCTAAGAATTTTGTATTTTATTTCGTATCATCTATATTAACTTAGAGAGAAAAAAAATAGATATCTCTCTGCCTAGATATCCAAAAGAAAGATAACTCATAATAAAAGCAACTATATATTTTGTTGTATGATTTTATTTGTATTTAGTCTATTTTGTAAAGTTTTGAACTGCCATTGTAAGTCTTAGGATTCTATTGCTCCTGTGTGTGTGTGTGTGTGTGTGTGTGTGTGTGTGTGTGTGTGTGTGTGTGTGTGTGTGTGTGTGTGTGTGTGTGTGTGTGCGTGTGCGTGTGCGTGTGTGTGTGTCATTCAATGCCTTTCTCTCTCTCTCTCTCTCTCTCTCTCTCTCTCTCTCTCTCTCTCTCTCTCTCTCTCTCTCTCTCTCTCTCTCTCCCTCTCTCTCTCTCTCTCTCTCTCTCTCTCTCTCTCTCTCTCTCTCTCTCTCTCTCTCTCTCTCTCTCTCTCTCTCTCTCTCTCTCTCTCTCTCTCTCTCTCTCTCTCTCTCTCTCTCTCTCTCTCTCTCTCTCTCTCTCTCTCTCTCTCTCTCTCTCTCTCTCTCTCTCTCTCTCACTCTCACTCTCACTCTCACTCTCACTCTCACTCTCACTCTCTCTCTCACACTCTCACACTCTCATATCACCACCACTATCACTCGAGGCGCCAACTCATGCTGACATCGAAGCCTAACAAATACTCGCTCTCGCGGCAAACCAATACTTGCAGCCAGCCAGCCAGCGTAGAGGGACGACGAAACATTTTTAGAAACAGACCAGAAAATGTAAATTCACTCGACAAAGGAAGAAAATTGTGACAAAACATTCATCATAAAAACACGATGATGCATGAAATGATTGACTTTTTTTTTCTTCTTCTTCTTTCAAATATACAAGAAAAATAGTGTTTAGTCCTTGTTCTTCAACGTGGGTGTGTATACTGTTCCAAGTCGACGTGTTTTTTGTTATCAAGGAAGGGTGAGGAAAGTGGAGGTGGAAGGAAGGTTGTTATGTGTGTAAGTATAGGTTATGTATTACTAATTTTTCGTGCAGGAAAGTGTGTGTGTGAGGCGAGGCGGGAGATCGTGACGAAAAACTATGATATCTTATTTTTAGTAAAGTATTTGACTGATTTTCTTTATCAAGGACTAAAGATAATACATGGAATCAATGAAGAAGTAGTGTGTAAGTTCTCAGTTTCCTGCCACACTCAACTCTGTCAACATGTTTACTCATTTTTCCATTCCATAACTTTAGTCGATGTTCCTTTCAGTTGTATCGATGTTTCACTCAAAGTTATTTTTAGTCATTCCTCTTTACACGTTATTGAATTTGAATTGAAAGGGATATTGTAAGGATCCCGTTTTTTGTTGCATTCAATTGACTGCACCACATTTTTTATATTTTATTCAAAAGTATATGTATGAATGATTTGTTTTTGATGTTCTTTGCATACTGAAAAGCAAGCATTCCACCGTTAAGTTTGGTCTACTTCTTTTGACTCCTCAGGAACATGTGTATCGCGGGTAACAAGCAAGAAAAGTCACCGTGAACTTTGCTCCACAAGTCCACTTCACTTCCACTTCACTTCCACTTCACCGTCATTTGTTGAGCTCCACCCAAACTGCTGCTCAGATGGAGGAGTTCACCTGCAACTCACCGCTCATCCTCGCCTCTGTCGAAAGTTGTGAATTAACTATTTTTGCAAGCTATATGTATGATAACTAAATAGTATTATGCTATGTATTATTATCAGTTATTCAAAGTGAGCCTTGAACTAATTTTGTTTTATAATTCCTTTTTACTTATATACATTGGCATGAAAACTGTTTTAGACGATGGTATTATGTGCCAATAACATGAATACTCGTGGGGTTTATTGTAATTACGGTTTGATAAATTAATCCAGTTCTTTCTTAGGCAGACGTAATACATTGTAAAGGTGGTTGTGGAAAGGGCGTGTGTGTGTTAAAAGTAATGCTGGTGTGTCACGTGATAATCTATTAGGTGAGGTAACCACTACATTACCTTTAGTACAGGTGAGGTGGTTGTGTGTTGCCAGAGTGTTTCCAAGC
>JAPQNM010000018.1:1517664-1525164 GCA_029783475.1 Metacarcinus magister
TTCTACCGTTTTGTCTCTTATGAGAGTTTCCATTAACTTTCCTAAAACTAAAGTTAGGCTAATAGGACCATAATTTCCGGGAAGAAACTTATCCTTTTTTTTTTCAAGATGGGATGATGTTCAGTAGTTTGTATTCACATGAGACTTGAGACTATCAGATTATTAGAAAAAGATGCATATCGACTCAACTATCATATTAGCTTTTTTTCCCTATTCTCAATGAAATTTTATCCTGAAATATTATCTTAACCCATTCAACGTGATAATGTAAAAAGTTTCTTGTATCGCCTGTGATCTAATAATTTATGATTTTTCAATCTATACATTGAATAATATGCTTAGAATAGTAAATTTCTCCTGGTTTTTCATTCCTTCTTCCTTCCTTTTTCTTCTCTCTCTTTATCTATCTATCTATCTATCTATCTATCTATCTATCTATCTATCTATCTAGGAGGAGGAAAGTCATATTTTTATATAAATATTAAGTTTCATTTTACTGCGTAATTATTAGTCATAGAACAAATATTCATTATGACAAGTGTACAGTTTAATTAGGTGTATCAGATGCTGCAATGATATTTCCAATATCTCTAATAGCTTTCGGGAAAATGAGGAGGAAATTCATGTTTTTATATAAATATTAAGTTTAATTTTACTGCGTAATTATTAGTCATAGAACAAATATTCATAATATCAGTTGTACAGTTTAATTAGGTGTATCAGATGCTGCAATGATATTTCCAATATCTCTAATAGCTTTCGAGAAAATGAGGAGGAAAGTCATGTTTTTAAATAAATATTAAGTTTCATTTTACTGCGTTATTATTAGTCATAGAAACAAATATTCATAATGACAGTTGTACAGTTTAATTAGGTGTATCAGAATCTGCAATGATATTTCCAATATCTCTAATAGCTTTCGGGAAAATGAGGAGGAAAGTCATGTTTTTATATAAAATATAAGATTCATTTTACTGCGTAATTATTAGTCATAGAACAAATATTCATAATTTCAGTTTTACAGTTTAATTAGGGTCTATCAGATGCTGCAATGATATTTCCAATATCTTTAATAACTTTCGAGAAAATGAGGAGGAAATTCATGTTTTTATATATATATTAAGTTTCATTTTACTGCGTAATTATTAGTCATAGAACAAATATTAATAATGACAGTTGTACAGTATAATTAGTTGTATCAGATGCTGCAATAATATTTCCAATATCTCTAATAGCTTTCGAGGAAATGAGGAAAAAAGTTATATTTATATAAAAATATTAAGTTTCATTTTACTGAGTAATTATTAGTCATAGAACAAATATTCATAATGACAGTTGTACAGTTTAATTAGGTGTATCAGATGCTGTAATGATATTTCCATTATCTCTAATAGCTTTCGAGAATATTAGGAGGAAAGTCATGTTTTTATATAAATATAAAGTTTAATTTTACTGCGTAATTATTAGTCATAGAACAAATATTCATAATTTCAGTTTTACAGTTTAATTAGGTCTATCAGATGCTCCAGTGATATTTCCAATATCTCTAATAGCTTTCGAGAAAATGAGGAGGAAATTCATGTTTTTATATAAATATTAAGTTTCATTTTACTGCGTAATTATTAGTCATAGAACAAATATTCATAATGACAGTTGTACAGTTTATTTAGGTGTATCAGATGCTGCAATCATATTTCCAATATCTCTAATAGCTTTCGGGAAAATGAGGAGGAAAGTCATGTTTTTATATAAATATTAAGTTTCATTTTACTGCGTAATTATTAGTCATAGAACAAATATTCATAATGACAGTTGTACAGTTTAATTAGGTGTATCAGATGCTGCAATGATATTTCCAATATCTCTAATAGCTTTCGAGAAAATGAGGAGGAAAGTCATGTTTTTAAATAAATATTAAGTTTAATTTTACTGCGTAATTGTTAGTCATAGAACAAATATTCATAATGACAGTTCTACAGTTTAATTAGGTGTATCAGATGCTGCAATGATATTTCCAATATCTCTAATAGCTTTCGGGAAAATGAGGAGGAAATTCATGTTTTTAAATAAATATTAAGTTTCATTTTACTGCATAATTATTAGTCATAGAAAAAATGCTCATAACATCAGTTGTACAGTTTAATTAGGTGTATCAGCTGCTGCAATTATATTTCCAATATCTCTAATAGCTTTCGAGAAAATGAGGAGGAAATTCATGTTTTTATATAAAAATACGGTTTTATTTTACTGCGTAATTATTAGTCATAGAAAAAATATTCATAATATCAGTTATACAGTTGAATTAGGTGTATCAGATGATGCAATGATATTTCCAATATCTCTAATAGCTTTCGAGAAAACGAGGAAGAAAGTAATTATTAAAAAAGTAAAATTCAGTATTTATTAGTACTAGTGAAAATATTCATAATGACAGTAGTAGATTTTAATTAGGTCTATCAGATGCTGCAATGATATTTCCAATATCTCTAATAGCTTTCGAGAAAATGAGGAGGAATGTCATGTTTTTATATAAATATATAGTTTCATTTTACTGCGTAATTATTAGTCATAGAAACAAATATTCATAATGAGATTGTAGAGTTTAATTAGGTGTATCAGATGCTGCAATGATATTTCCAATATCTCTAATAGCTTTCGAGAAAATGAGGAGGAAAGTCATGTTTTTATATAAATATTAAGTTTCATTTTACTGCGTAATTATTAGTCATAGAACAAATATTCATAATATCGGTTGTACAGTTTAATTAGGTGTATCAGATGCTGCAATGATATTTCCAATATCTCTTATAGCTTTCGAGAAAATGAGGAGGAAAGTCATGTTTTTAAATAAATATTAAGTTTCATTTTACTGCGTAATTATTAGTCATAGAACAAATATTCATAATGAAGTTGTACAGTTTAATTAGGTGTATCAGATGCTGCAATGATATTTCCAATATCTCTAATAGCTTTCGGGAAAATGAGGAGGAAAGTCATGTTTTTATATAAATATTAAGTTTCATTTTACTGCGTAATTATTAGTCATAGAACAAATATTCATAATGACAGTTGTACAGTTTAATTAGGTGTATCAGATGCTGCAATGATATTTCCAATATCTCTAATAGCTTTCGGGAAAATGAGGAGGAAAGTCATGTTTTTATATAAATATAAGTTTCATTTTACTGCGTAATTATTAGTCATAGAACAAATATTCATAATATCAGTTTTACAGTTTAATTAGGTCTATCAGATGCTGCAATGATATTTCCAATATCTCTAATAGCTTTCGAGAAAATGAGGAGGAAATTCATGTTTTTATATAAATATTAAGTTTCATTTTACTGCGTAATTATTAGTCATAGAACAAATATTCATAATGACAGTTGTACAGTATAATTAGGTGTATCAGATGCTGCAATCATATTTCCAATATCTCTAATAGCTTTCGAGGAAATGAGGAGGAAAGTCATGTTTATATAAAAATATTAAGTTTCATTTTACTGAGTAATTATTAGTCATAGAACAAATATTCATAATGACAGTTGTACAGTTTAATTAGGTGTATCAGATGCTGCAATGATATTTCCAATATCTCTAATAGCTTTCGGGAAAATGAGGAGGAAATTCATGTTTTTAAATATATATTAAGTTTCATTTTACTGCGTAATTATTAGTCATAGAACAAATATTCATAATGACAGTTGTACAGTTTAATTAGGTGTATCAGATGCTGCAATGATATTTCCAATATCTCTAATAGCTTTCGAGAAAATGAGGAGGAAAGTCATGTTTTTATATAAATATAAAGTTTCATTTTACTGCGTAATTATTAGTCATAGAACAAATATTCATAATTTCAGTTTTACAGTTTAATTAGGTCTATCAGATGCTGCAATGATATTTCCAATATCTCTAATAGCTTTCGAGATAATGAGGAGGAAATTCATGTTTTTATATAAATATTAAGTTTCATTTTACTGCGTAATTACTAGTCATAGAACAAATATTCATAATGACAGTTGTACAGTTTAATTAGGTGTATCAGATGCTGCAATGATATTTCCAATATCTCTAATAGCTTTCGGGAAAATGAGGAGGAAAGTCATGTTTTTATATAAATATTAAGTTTCATTTTACTGCGTAATTATTAGTCATAGAACAAATATTCATAATCACAGTTGTACAGTTTAATTAGGTGTATCAGATGCTGCAATGATATTTCCAATATCTCTAATAGCTTTCGAGAAAATGAGGAGGAAAGTCATGTTTTTAAATAAATATTAAGTTTAATTTTACTGCGTAATTGTTAGTCATAGAACAAATATTCATAATACAGTTGTACAGTTTAATTAGGTCTATCAGATGCTGCAATTATATTTCCAATATCTCTAATAGCTTTCGAGAAAATGACGAGGAAAGTCATGTTTTTATATAAAATATACGGTTTATTTTACTGCGTAATTATTAGTCATAGAACAAATATTCATAATATCAGTTGTACAGTTTGAATTAGGTGTATCAGATGCTGCAATGATATTTCCAATATCTCTAATAGCTTTCGAGAAAACGAGGAAGAAAGTAATGTTTTTATAAAAAAGTAAAATTCAGTATTTATTAGTACTAGTGAACAAATATTCATAATGACAGTAGTAGATTTTAATTAGGTCTATCAGATGCTGCAATGATATTTCCAATATCTCTAATAGCTTTCGAGAAAATGAGGAGGAAAGTCATGTTTTTATATAAATATTAAGTTTCATTTTACTGCGTAATTATTAGTCATAGAACAAATATTCATAATGTCAGTTTTACAGTTTAATTAGGTCTATCAGATGCTGCAATGATATTTCCAATATCTCTAATAGCTTTCGAGAAAATGAGGAGGAAAGTCATGTTTTTATATAAATATTAAGTTTAATTTTACTGCGTAATTATTAGTCATAGAACAAATATTCATAATGACAGTTGTACAGTTTAATTAGGTGTATCAGATGCTGCAATGATATTTCCAATATCTCTAATAGCTTTCGAGAAAATGAGGAGGAAAGTCATGTTTTTATATAAATATTAAGTTTCATTTTACTGCGTAATTATTAGTCATAGAACAAATATTCATAATATCAGTTGTACAGTTTAATTAGGTGTATCAGATGCTGCAATGATATTTCCAATATCTCTAATAGCTTTCGAGAAAATGAGGAGGAAAGTCATGTTTTTATATAAATATTAAGTTTAATTTTACTGCGTAATTATTAGTCATAGAACAAATATTCATAATATCAGTTGTACAGTTTAATTAGGTGTATCAGATGCTGCAATGATATTTCCAATATCTCTAATAGCTTTCGAGAAAATGAGGAGGAAAGTCATGTTTTTATATAAATATTAAGTTTCATTTTACTGCGTAATTATTAGTCATAGAACAAATATTCATAATGACAGTTGTACAGTTTAATTAGGTGTATCAGATGCTGCAATGATATTTCCAATATCTCTAATAGCTTTCGAGAAAATGAGGAGGAAAGTCATGTTTTTATATAAATATTAAGTTTCATTTTACTGCGTAATTATTAGTCATAGAACAAATATTCATAATATCAGTTGTACAGTTTAATTAGGTGTATCAGATGCTGCAATGATATTTCCAATATCTCTAATAGCTTTCGAGAAAATGAGGAGGAAAGTCATGTTTTTATATAAATATTAAGTTTCATTTTACTGCGTAATTATTAGTCATAGAACAAATATTCATAATGATCAGTTGTACAGTTTAATTAGGTGTATCAGATGCTGCAATGATATTTCCAATATCTCTAATAGCTTTCGGGAAAATGAGGAGGAAAGTCATGTTTATATATAAATATTAAGTTTCATTTTACTGCGTAATTATTAGTCATAGAACAAATATTCATAATGACAGTTGTACAGTTTTAATTAGGTGTATCAGATGCTGCAATGATATTTCCAATATCTCTAATAGCTTTCGGGAAAATGAGGAGGAAAGTCATGTTTTTATATAAATATTAAGTTTCATTTTACTGCGTAATTATTAGTCATAGAACAAATATTCATAATGACAGTTGTACAGTTTAATTAGGTGTATCAGATGCTGCAATGATATTTCCAATATCTCTAATAGCTTTCGGGAAAATGAGGAGGAAAGTCATGTTTTTATATAAATATTAAGTTTCATTTTACTGCGTAATTATTAGTCATAGAACAAATATTCATAATTTCAGTTTTACAGTTTAATTAGGTCTATCAGATGCTGCAATGATATTTCCAATATCTCTAATAGCTTTCGAGAAAATGAGGAGGAAATTCATGTTTTTATATAAATATTAAGTTTCATTTTACTGCGTAATTATTAGTCATAGAACAAATATTCATAATGACAGTTGTACAGTTTAATTAGGTGTATCAGATGCTGCAATGATATTTCCAATATCTCTAATAGCTTTCGAGGAAATGAGGAGGAAAGTCATGTTTTATATAAAATATTAAGTTTCATTTTACTGAGTAATTATTAGTCATAGAACAAATATTCATAATGACAGTTGTACAGTTTAATTAGGTGTATCAGATGCTGCAATGATATTTCCAATATCTCTAATAGCTTTCGGAAAATGAGGAGGAAAGTCATGTTTTTAATAAATATTAAGTTTAATTTTACTGCGTAATTGTTAGTCATAGAACAAATATTCATAATGACAGTTGTACAGTTTAATTAGGTGTATCAGATGCTGCAATGATATTTCCAATATCTCTAATAGCTTTCGAGGAAAATGAGGAGGAAAGTCATGTTTTTATATAAATATTAAGTTTCATTTTACTGCGTAATTATTAGTCATAGAAAAATATTCATAATATCAGTTGTACAGTTTAATTAGGTGTATCAGATGCTGCAATGATATTTCCAATATCTCTAATAGCTTTCGAGAAAATGAGGAGGAAAGTCATGTTTTTAAATAAATATTAAGTTTCATTTTACTGCGTAATTATTAGTCATAGAACAAATATTCATAATATCAGTTGTACAGTTTAATTAGGTCTATCAGATGCTGCAATGATATTTCCAATATCTCTAATAGCTTTCGAGAAAATGACGAGGAAAGTCATGTTTTTATATAAAAATACGGTTTTCATTTTACTGCGTAATTATTAGTCATAGAACAAATATTCATAATATCAGTTGTACAGTTTGAATTAGGTGTATCAGATGATGCAATGATATTTCCAATATCTCTAATAGCTTTCGAGAAAACGAGGAAGAAAGTAATTTTAAAAAAAGTAAAATTCAGTATTTATTAGTACTAGTGAAAATATTCATAATGACAGTAGTAGATTTTAATTAGGTCTATCAGATGCTGCAATGATATTTCCAATATCTCTAATAGCTTTCGAGAAAATGAGGAGGAAAGTCATGTTTTTATATAAATATTAAGTTTCATTTTACTGCGTAATTATTAGTCATAGAACAAATATTCATAATGACAG
>JAPQNM010000018.1:1530164-1535164 GCA_029783475.1 Metacarcinus magister
AAAATCGTAAACATTTTTCTAAAAATTTTAATTGAAGGGAAAAGTTGAAAATACTAGTAAGCAGAATGTCGTTAAAAAGAGATAATTTGGTAATTTTAGTGTGTGAAAGGCAGATGAATGCACACACACACACACACACACACACACACACACACACACACACACACACACACACACACACACACACACACACACACACACACACACACACACACACACACACACACACACACACACACACACACACACACACACACACACACACACACACACACACACACACACACACACACACACACACACACACACACACACACACACACAAACATACACATATTTAGCAGAAAGTCGAACTGAGAAAAACTTTAATAATGATAGTTCCTTCCATTCGTACCCACTTACTTCCAAAAATACAAATAGAAACTTAAAAAAAATATATGGTCTTACACACCAGCCCACCCTCCCTCCCCTCACACACGCACATACAAACATAAAGGTTCGAGACACAATCAAATCACAATCACCTGATCCTCTGAGGCAACAAGACTTTGCCACCTCACACGCCTCGCTCCCCATCTCTCGAGCACTTCCATCGGTCTGCGTCACTCTCTTGTGGGAGACGGGTCGTGAGACTGGCGTGGGGGGTAAGAGAGGGAAGGAGAGCTTGACAAATGAGATAAAGGTGAAGGAGAGGAGTGGGGTGCAAGAAAGATAGGAAGGAGAGGGGAGGGGAGGTAGGTTTGAGTTTATAGTTTTGTACGCTAAGGTGTCATTACTTCTCCATGTGTGATTTCCTTTGATGATAAGTATGGTGGAAGATAATGGAAAAGTAACCATTGTTTTTCATGGTGACACACTACATAAATCTACCATATAGCTCTATTGCAACTCTTAAACAGCAGAATTGTTTTAATTGTCACATGTTTAATCACCAATTATGTGTATATTTGTGTTGATATTTTAAGTTTGTCATGACTAAAAGTTGAATTATGCTGTTAACAGTATGTCATGGCTGAAAAGCAGAATATCAGGTGAAATATCGGCTGGAAAACACGAGTGTGTGTATGCGCTTTAGTGTTGAAACTATACTATAAGGTATTTTCAGACCTGGTTTGGAAAGGTTACACTGCTGTGCTCGGAAAATATCTCTCTCATATCTTTACTTTTAGCTAGTTTGATATTTAAGAACATTAAATTCACTGTTTGACATATATTTTACTTAATTTTTTACTGATAATGTTGATTGATATAAATATGCAACATTTCAAAATATTTTATTCCAAAGTAAAGGTAATCAAAATGTAAAGATGACATACTGAAACATGGTATGTTTTAACCGTAGAGTTTATCGGCCCTTCAGTCTGAAGAGGCTGCCTGATGTCAGTTGTATTGATTGGCGAGAACTGCTTCTGGCCAACAGTCACCTTACTGCTCTGAGCTAAGACTTCACTCTGATATGACATCTAACAGCAAGCAGACTCAGTTTTATATCACCTCAAGGATCTCCTTGGAAGTAATATATGCTAAGGTGATGTTAATGAAAGGTTCTATTTAAACTGACAAAAAATTGCATGAAGATTTGCAGTCAGATGGCATAGAACTGCATTCCTCTGGTAATTACACACTTTAGGATGGAATGGGGAGCGTTGGAGGGAGGCGTGTGGAGAGTGTGAGCGTTGGTCCCGTCCCCAGCTGGTGTGTGTGTGGGGGTCGAGGGGATGGAGGCGTGAATGTAGTGAGTGGAGTAGGGGTTGGTGCCGCTGCTAAACTCATGTGTTACACTCTTACTACGTCACTTATCAAACGTTTGTAGAATTGCGATGAACAAAAGTATCATAGGAATTTTCTATTAAAAAAAAGAATCCATTGCAAATTGTACCTTGATAACACACACGCGCGCGCGCGCGCACGCACACACACACACACACACACACACACACACACACACACACACACACACACACACACACACACACACACACACACACACACACACACACACACACACACACACCACACACACACACACACACACACACACACACACACACACACACACACACACACACACACACACACACACACACACACACACACACACACACACGCACACACACACACACACACACACACACACAAGAAATATTACACCCCTTTAAAAATCGAAGAAAATCCGTGGCGCCGCATGAGTTAGAGAGCCTTCAGGTAGCAAAGACGGGTCACCCAGCTGGCTCCTCAGATTTCACCTTCCTCCGCGCAACTGAATTCTGTCCGTGATAAGTATTCCTCGGATTCTAATTCAACATAATTGTAAGGGAATATATATAGTTTTTTTTTTCCGTCAAGAGTCAGGATGTGATATTAACAAACCAGATTCGCATGAACGGGCACAAAATAATGATGATAATGATGATAATAATAATAGTAAATAATAAATAAAGTATATAAATAAATATGGTTGCTACAACACAGCTCGTTCTTTATACGTGTGGTATACCTTTAACAGTGTCTGCTGCATTTTTTGTCAACGAATACTCGCGTGTATGCTTATGTGCATGCCTGAGTGCGAACCATTGTGGATGTATGCATAGTGTGTGTGTATGTGTGTGTGTGTGTGTGTGTGTGTGTGTGTGTGTGTGTGTGTGTGTGTGTGTGTGTGTGTGTGGGTGGATGTGTGGGTGTGAGTGTGTGTATGTGTGTGTGTGTGTGTGTGTGTGTGTGTGTGTGTGTGTGTGTGTGTGTATGTGTGTGTGTGTGTGTGTGTGTGTGTGTGTGTGTGTGTGTGTGTGTGTATGTGTATGTGTGTGTGTGTGTGTGTGTGTGTGTGTGTGTGTGTGTGTGTGTGTGTGTGTGTGTGTGTGTGTGTATGTGTGTGTGTGTGTGTGTGTGTGTGTGTGTGTGTGTGCGGGCATGTGTGTGTGCTGCTTTCGTGTGTACGTGCATCTAATTTGTGTATATACAGTCACCTACTTATCAGAGGACATACACGTGTATCCAGTGTACGTGATTCATACGTGGATGGTTCATACAGTTAACTTGAAGTATTATAAATAGTTGTTACGAGGAAGTGACGACTATTTAAGGCGTTGTTGTGTGTTCTTGCGAATCTGTCTTGTGTCAGTTCTTCCTGGGCGGCGACACTCTTGGGCAGTGAACGGTATTGGCGATGTCCCCAAGATAACACCTCAGCCCAAATCCTCTCACGTATTGATTTATACGCACAGGCCACCGAACGCGCAAGTACTATCAAACTCTAACTTGACCAAACTAATTCATTTTGATCATAATTCCATTGGGATCTTTAAATAGACTTGGAGCTCCGGCAAAGATATTAAATTCTCTAGGAAAATTTAATAATACCTCCATTAATCTATACCTATAAGATTAAAGGAAGCCTTAACATAATTATCTTTAGTCATGCTCGTCCTTGTATGAGACAGATATAGGAGGAGAGGGAGTAGGACCGCCTCTGTGGGCTGCGCGGATCCCGGCTCGGCAGGGCGCGGAGGAGCAGGTTCGTGGGTCAGTCTGGGTCAGGCCGCGACACAACACACAGGCACGCCGCCGCACCTAACCAGCTTTTTCTTACACCTGCCAGCTTCTTCTCCATCGTCAGCCAGCTTTTTACAATATTTTAGCTTCCATATTGTACGCCTGCCCTCTTTTTGCAAGTACTTCTGTCCTGCCTCCCCTGTGACTTGGTGAGGCAGCGCTGCCTGATCGCTGGAAAGAAAATCATCGAAGCACTTTTTCCCACCAATACAACTCAACAGAGACGCGGAGTTTAATAGTTTTGCCGAAAAATAGTAAATGTAATAACTATAAATTATTTTCAACATATTACTTATTATACGTCACTGATTGCAAGTCATTCAAATTAGTGTGGAAGAGTTGAGGTTAACTACCATTACAAAGCATCAAGTTGTGTACAAAGCACTGTTCCTGACAGTAAGAGATGACATCAACAAAGTGTTAGTTACCGACATGAACCACCGACCAACACAAGTGTCGGCCACACAAGCGAGGCTGGGTGTAGTGGTGAATACACAGCGGCGGCAAAGTTTCCAATGAAGAGAGGTGAAACGCACTTGAGAAAACCTGTGACTTACGAAGTGTGTTTCATTGACTGATCATTGATATTAGTGAAGGCTCATGGCTCCGTGCGAGTGACGTGTGAAACATGATTGTGCGTGTTTGAGTTGAACGTAAACATTTGGCCATGCTCGGGCCCCGCTGATGAATATTCTCCGGTCACGCGGCCACCCGTAGGCATGCTGTGTGTCTGGAGGAGCGCGGTTACTTTGGATGAGTGGGAACTCACCAAACGTGAAGGGTGTAACAAGTCACATTGAGGCGCGGCGGCTGGGGTAGCTGCCCCGCCCGCCAACCATGAACTCCTATAATTTTACTCTCGAGATCCTAAACACATCTTGGATCTTCGATGATTATGAATTTGATTTTGCTCCCAAGAAGCCTCATGTAGTAAACATCCCAGTAAATCGCAGCGTCAGCCTCAATGTTACGCCCACGGCTCAGGAGGAACAGGTGGTGCTGGTACCGGAGGACGAGGCTCAGGAATGGATGTTGGAGTTGGTGGTGAAATCGGTTATCTTGGCCATCATTGTAGTCCTCACAATCGGAGGTAACGTGCTGGTGTTGCTGGCTGTGTTCATGTCCCGAAACTTGCGTTCCTCCACCCACTACTTGATCGTTAATCTTGCTGTGGCTGATCTGCTCCTCGGCACCACCGTCTTGCCCTTCAGTGCTACATTAGAGGTTTCAGGAAAATGGTACTTCGGTCAAGTGTTCTGCGAGGTGTGGGCAACCGCCGATGTTTTGTGCTGCACGGCTTCCATCTGGTCGCTGTGTGTCATTTCACTAGATCGTTACATCGGCGTGACACGACCACTGGCATATTCCAGCATAATGACGGAACGGCGAATGTGTGTGTTGATTGCAGGCGTGTGGGCACTGTCCATCGTCATCTCCATTGGGCCTGC
>JAPQNM010000018.1:1550164-1552664 GCA_029783475.1 Metacarcinus magister
ATGGAGAGTGGTGATGGGGAGTGGTGGTGGTGTTCGGGAGTGGTGGTGGTGATGGGGAGTGGTGGTGGTGATGGGGGAGTGGTGGTGATGGGGAGTGGTGGTGGTGATGGGGAGTGGTGGTGGTGGTGGGGAGTGGTGGTGGTGGTAGGGTGTGGTAGGAATATGAGCATAAAAATTGTTTAAATGCAAGTAATACCAGAGTGTTAAAATGGATTAACGGGTGTCATCGAATAAGTGTTCATGCATTGCCGATAAATTAATAGATCAATGCTATAATGTATTAATTGAAATAATCTTTATCTCTGTAAGTAAGTAAATTATTGCTATACCATTTTGTTTTTTTAAGGAACCGTTATCAAGTAGGATTTTATTTTTTTTCTTTTATTTTTTTTTCTTAACCAGTTACTTAAATCAAAAATATAGATAAATAAATTAAATGATATATAATCAAACCAACGAAAACAGTTTAAGTACGACAAAATTACTTAAAAGAAAGGAAGATGTACAGTGCACACTTACCATAAACATTACTATTCATTCATATCTGATTATAAACTTGTGCCTCCTCTTCCTCCTCCTCCTCCTCTTCTTCCTTCTCCTCCTCCTCCTCCTCCTCCTCCTCCTCCTCCTCCTCCTCCTCCTCCCCCTCCTCTTTCATCTCACTTCGTCACGTACCCAAGACCAACACGGTTTTTCCATTTCCTCTTCTATGCCCTTCACGCAATCTTACATCTTTCATTACTCTTGACATATTCATCCATTCCTTTCCCTTAAACATTCCAGCTGATAACTACTACTACTAAGATCACTTTTGTTACTTTATATCCTACACGCGTGGCCTTCCTTGCATCCCTCTCCCTTCTTGTATCTTCATTATTGCGTGTCACTTCTTGCATGTATTTTTATCCTCCAACTAGATTATTCTCTGCATTACCATCTATCCATTCGTTTCCTGAGCTTGTTCATTTGGTATTTTTCTTCTTCCGTTTTCTCTTACATAGGGAAGCGTAGTATATTTACACGCACTTACACACATACATACATACATAGAGAGAGAGAGGAAGGAGAGAAAGAAGAGAAAGAGAGAGAGAGAGAGAGAGAGAGAGAGAGAGAGAGAGAGAGAGAGAGAGAGAGAGAGAGAGAGAGAGAGAGAGAGAGACATAAATAGACATAACACGCAGAATTCCAGGCCTGTGTCAGCTGGGTTGGAATTAATACTACGAAGCTAATAAACACCAATTGCAGGAATTCATGCACACACCCCCAGCCCCCTTCTCTCTCTCTCTCTCTCTCTCTCTCTCTCTCTCTCTCTCTCTCTCTCTCTCTCTCTCTCTCTCTCTCTCTCTCTCTCTCTCTCTCTCGCACGCACGCACGCACGCACGCACGCACGCACACACACACACACACACACACACACACACACACACACACACACACACACACACACACACACACACTGCCCGCTCAGTATATATAATAGTCTTGTCAGAAAGTGATATAGTTTTCCGGTATATTAATTGGGTTGTTGTTGATGGTGGTGGTGGTGGTGGTCGCGTTATCTGGTTTGCAAATAACTGTGGTGCTTCATTATGGTTTGCTGAGTTTACTGTTTTCTTGATCCTTCTGTGTTTTGAAGACAGGCAAGCAAACATTTAGTTATACATGTGTTTTATTTAATGATTAATAAGTTGATGGGTTGTGTTGTGTTGTGTTGTTTTAGTTTGCCTTGAATTAACTTAAGCTTCAAACCATTTAGTCAATTAGGAATCGCATATTTCCTAACGTGGTTTAAGTAAGAAAGTCATAATTGTTTATATATTTTCCGTTTGAATTTAAATTAAACATTCATGACACCAAACATTATTGAATGTCTTGATAACTTTTTACTCTTTAAATAACTGAAACTATTTTACCACGCTGCCTAGAACCTTCACTATATATTAGCTTTAGTATTTATCGTAGTTTACGATACCTGCACAAGTGTTCTGACAAGTGCTCAGGGACACAGGCACCCTAAGCTGAAGCAGTATATGGCACGTGTCATGTTCCATACAGGTATAAGCGGGAAAAGGAGTAAGTGTTGAATTTTGTTATAACCGTGCGTTGACCCACCAAGCTCGAGGAGGATGTAAACAAGGCACCCCACTCTGCCGGCAAACGTGCGCCCTTTATCAGGAAGCAGCAGGGGAAGGGTGGTGGTGGTGGGGGGTGGGTGGAGGGTGTCAAGCCATCACCAGGGGAGTGCAGACAGGGTTCTAAACAGTTCTTGAATCGCAAAACTCGAAAGAATTGATCACGAAGCATCCTGGAAGAAATGGCACATCAAGTAAAGAGTTTTGGTTGCGGTCGTAACGGTGGCGATAAACTGTTGGACCAGAATAAAGGGAAGCAGTTTATTGTGGGGTTTAACCTGAGATTTTATATTCACATCCATTTCCACTGGATGTAACTCTATCCACTTTCCTTCCACCTAACATTAAAGCATATATTTTATTCACAA
>JAPQNM010000018.1:1557664-1560164 GCA_029783475.1 Metacarcinus magister
TATTGGCCTCAATCTGGAAGGCTCACGGGAGCACCGTTTTCAACTTGAACTGAATATTCATGCTGCGCCGCTAACGTGGAGGAGGAGGAGGAGGAGGAGGAGGAGGAGGAGAAGGTGGTGGTGAGGGGAAAATGACTTGGAGGGGGGAAAAACGAGTTACGGAGGAAAGGACGTGGCAGTAATGGGAAAGGAAAGGAAATTTGATAAAAGAAATGGAAGATAAAAGGAGGAAGCCATCATAAAAAAACTACTAGATTCATTTGACAAGAAAAACGAGGAACGTAAAAACTTCAACCTTTCAAAAGAGTACCGTAAGAAAAGCCAAAGATAAAAGGGATAAAATAACAAGAAAGAAAGAGGAATCAAGTATTAAGGAAAGAGAGACGTAACGAATCTTTAGTAACTCAATTTCTTCCACAATACAGAGGGAAAGGCGAGTGAGTGAGTGAGGGAGTGAGGGAGTGAGGGAGTGAGTGAGTGAGGGAGTGAGTGAGGGAGGAAGGAAGGTAGGGAGGAAGGGAGTGCGAGCGAGCGGGGAAGGAGAAGAGGTACCAGATTTAACCAAAAGGAAATCAACGGTCAAGGAAAAATAGATCGAAGAGTAAAAACAGCAGAGTGTCCAAACACACGTTATTCCAGTACTGATACAGAGATCCAACCACGCATACACATGCCTTGCCTTGGCTTGCTCCTACACGCATGGGAACTGACTGACTGACTGACTGACTGATTGACTGACTGATTGACTGACTGACTGACTGACTGACTGACTGACTGACTGACTGACTGACTGACTGACTGACTGACTGATTGACTGACTGACTGACTGACTGATTGACTGACTGACTGACTGACTGACTGACTGACTGACTGACTGACTGACTGACTGACTGACTGACTGACTGACTGACTGACTGACTGATTGACTGACTGACTGACTGACTGACTGACTGACTGACTAAACAACCTACTGACTGACAGACTATCTAACTGACTGACCTACAGACTGAGTTACTGACTGACTGACAAATTTACTGACTGACTGACTAACTGATTGATTTACTGACTGACTGACTGACTGACTGACTGACTGACTGACTGACTGACTGACTGCTTGCCTACCTGACTGACAAACGACCTAACTACAGGCAAACTAACTAACTAACTAACGAACCAACTCGCAAGTGGTCAAGTGTGAAGGGATGGTGGTGATGGTGGTGGTGGTGGTAGTGGTGGTGGTGATGGTGGTAGTGGTGGTGGTGGTGGTGGTGATGGTGGTGGTGGTATTGTTGGACGTCATCAAATCAAGTCGATGGTTTATGTTTCGTCCGAAGTCGAGGCTCTAGAATCCCTCGCATGTTACCAGCGTATTCTAACTTCGATTGCACTATGGTAGAGGATCGAAGACCATCAGGAGGTTCTTACCACTATAAACATATGTAGGGTGAGGAAGCTATATAAGGAAGACTAATAGTACTCCTGGAACCAAAGTTAAAGGAAAAAAAAAAGGAAAGGGAAGGTAGAAAGAAGAAGTTTTAACTCAATAATTTAAGTTTAATCTGAATACCCAAATGACAAATCAATATCGCTGATGACGTAAAGAGCTCATTAAAAAAAAAAATCAATACCGCTGAAGATGTAGAGAGCTCATTAAAAAAATTATATAAAACAGTCATTTAGTAACATGAGTAAACAATAAGTGAGATGGAGAAAAAAAATCCATTGATAAAGTAAAGGAATGACTATTTTTTTATATTACGTTCTCCAAGTACTCAACTAAATAAACTATTACTACAAACATGATAATTCTAAAGTCATTAAGGTTATGGATACAAAAAATAAATAAACAAAACACACAACAAAAAAGCAATATAACAACATGTCTTTCTCACACATTTTTCACATAACAAAACATTATTTCCCCTCCATAGAATCACCTTTTGACTCTTCCATCCTTAATCTCCTTTGTATTTCTACCCTCTCATTTCTATCCTTTTTTTTTATGTTCCTATTTCTATTTCATCAACACCTTTGCTCTCTATCGTTTTTTTTATATATATTTTCTTCATCGTTCCAAGCCTCACTTTTTAAAGGGTCGCCTCTCCATCCCATTTCCTTACCTCGCTCCCCCAATCACCGCTACAAACATTTCTCTTTACCTGGGGGCGAGAGGGGCGGGTGGGGGCGGCTAAGGGGGCAGAGATTAATTTCCTGCCACACCAGCAAATGGCTTCACAGTTACCCATTTGTAGTAAGTACGTACATATAAGGTAAGGTTGTATGTACGTGTGTGTGTGTGTGTGTGTGTGTGTGTGTGTGTGTGTGTGTGTGTGTGTGTGTGTGTGTGTGTGTGTGTGTGTGTGTGTGTGTGTGTGTGTGTGTGTGTGTGTGTGTGTGTGTGTGTGTGTGTGTGTGTGTGTGTGTGTGTGTGTGTGTGTGTGTGTGTGTGTGTGTGTGTGTGTGTGTGTGTGTGTTTGGAACAAATTTCGTTTCTTTCAGT
>JAPQNM010000018.1:1573952-1576452 GCA_029783475.1 Metacarcinus magister
GAAGAGGAGGAGGAGGAGGAGGAGGAGGAGGAGGAGGAGGAAGATGAGGAGAACAACGACAAGGAAAAGAGAAATACTGTAGGAATGAGGAGGAAGAACAGGTGGAAAGAGAAGAGAAGAGAAGAGGAGAGATGAGGACAGCTTCTAGGATAAAAAATTCGTTAAGAAGAAAATGAGAAGAGGGAGAACGATGTGAAGTAGGACGAGAAAGAGGAAGAGGAAGAGGAGGAAGAGGAAGAGGAAGAGGAGGAGGAGGAGGAGGAGGAGGAGCAAGAGGAGGAGTAGGAGTAGGAGTAGGAGTAAGCAGAGTAACATATTACCTGCCCCTACGGATCGGCCGCGGTGCCTCAGAAACCCACTATGTCATTGGAGAGTTTGGACAGGTAAGCCGTGAATTACACCTGCACACGCAAACCATAGGGCTACTAATTGAACCAACACCTGCACCCCCCCAAACCCCCCAACGATGGTTAAAAGAAATATAGAGAAAGAAATATAACTAAGAGTAATTATAAGGTAAGGAAAATAAGGAATATAATGATGAATTTGTTAATGTAATATCATGGCGTGGATTGAACGCATGTGTAAATAAGATACTCCGTTTTCTGTTCGTTAGTCAGCGCTAGGTAGGGCATACTCGTGAAAATGTGTATGTATGAGGGAATTTGAGATGAAGGGAAAGAATGAGTTATTGACCCTTTCCTCCTCTACCTCCATCAGCACACACCTCCACACATGTCTCCCCTCCCTCCATCCCCCCTCCCTCTTCTTACCCTACTGAAAATATAAAATAGCTAGGTTAATGACACGAAAACTTTAATTGTTTGAAGCTCGATGCTGCATGATGAAGAATGAAATAAACAAAATGTAGAAGAAAAATAATGTGAAATATAGGAAGGAAGAGAAAGAAGGTGAAGAATGAATAGACGAAAGTGCATTGACCTACAGAGGATCGTCTTTCACACACACACACACACACACACACACACACACACACACACACACACACACACACACACACACACACACACACACACACACACACACACACACACACACACACACACACACACACACACACACACACACACACACACCCATGTAAAAGAGAGAGAGAAAAAAAAGGGAGAGAGAGAGAGAGAGAGAGAGAGAATGGAGCGACTAAAAGAGCAAGAGTGTTGGTGGTGGAGGAAGAAAAATTGTATCGATTCTAAAGAGAAAGGATCCACTTTCGAACCCCGCCCCCCCAACCCCCAACCCCACCCCCCAAAAAAAAACATAGGAACGAATGAAATAAATAAAAGTATGGAATGAGGAAACGCTACACAGACAAACAGGAATACATCAAACACACACACACACACACACACACACACACACACACACACACACACACACACACACACACACACACACACACACACACACACACACACACACACACACATAACTGAACATAAAACTGATGTAAATTCATGCACGTGTGTTGCAAGTGGCTGGCCTGCGCTGGTTTCACGTCATTTCTGAAGGTCAGGCAGGAGCAGCAAGCAAGGCAAGGTTTGACGTGGCTCCCAACACCGATTTACTGACCCTATTCACACGTGTTGACTGGCTGACTGGCTGACTGAGTAGTTAACTGACTGTCTGGCTGGGTAGATATATGGCTGGTTGGCTGTTTAACTGACTGTCTGAAGAAATTAATAAGATAGATAGACACACACACACACACACACACACACACACACACACACACACACACACACACACACACACACACACACACACACACACACACACACACACACACACACACACACACACACACACACACACACACACACACACACACACACACATACACACATACAGACCTAAGAGTCAGAGAGGGAGGTATCATCAGAGTGGGTGAATGTGTATATATAGTCAATATTTTCTTGGGTGTGAGTGAGTTAGGTACGTGTAGGTCACCTTGTAACCACCGCGGGACGTGTTCACACATTACCTTGCAACACACGCTAATCACTTCATTTTTTTATTGTTTGTCCTCGCGTGAAATACGGAAAGACACATAAAGAGTGAGAGAGAGTGAATGGGTGAGTGTGTGTGTGTGTGTAAGAGAGAGAGAGAGAGAGAGAGAGAGAGAGAGAGAGAGAGAGAGAGAGAGAGAGAGAGAGAGAGAGAGAGAGAGAGAGAGAGAGAGAGAGAGAGAGAGAGAGAGAGAGAATGTGTAGTGTTAATGTAATCGAATCCTACCAATTATACGTATCATACGCTATATATTTATTTGTATTTATCATGTATATCTAAGTAGTGTTTTTTTCCTCAATTATGTGTTATACTTTTCCTTTTCTTTTTCTTTTTTTTCATAATATGTGTTTGTGATGAGGCTCCTCGATGCTTCTTCCTCTTCATCCACTCTGAACTTTGGTATAAATATTTTGATTACACATTAATTATATATATTTTATTTTTTTTATCTCCTAAAAAGTATGTTCCGGTG
>JAPQNM010000018.1:1581452-1586452 GCA_029783475.1 Metacarcinus magister
GTTCTGAGAAAAAAAAAGACTTACATCACACGTATCCTTAGGCTTATAGTACAGTAAACCTTGACCTTGAAAACCTATCACAATAATAGTAATAATGATAATAACACCATAAAGTTATCCGTCTTTTATTACTATCATCCTCTTAGCATCATAACAACATCTCTATACTTTCCCTATATCCTTCCTTTTCTTGATTTCTTAGTAACTCAATGCTTAGATTACGGGTGGATATATTACAATAGTTCTCTAGGTCGGCATTAACACCAACGTAACACGGCGCTGCTCTTCTCCTCCTGGTGGCAGTGAGAGGATTCAGCGCTGGATGCGAATTTGGCTCCTTATCGCTCGCCATTCGTCCCCTTTTATTGGGCGTAAATTACCAACCCTGACTACGCTATCTTGCTTTATTGCTGCCTTTCTCTCTTGCTCATACTTTTTTATTTGTCTCGCTATAAAACCCTTAACCTCCTCCTCCTCCTGCTCCTCCTCCTCCTCCTCCTTCTCCTCCTCCTTCTCCTCCTCCTCCTCCTCCTCCTCCTCCTCCTCCTCCTCCTCCTCCTCCTCCTCCTCCTCCTCCTCCTCCTCCTCCTCCTCCTCCTTCTCCTCACTCTTGTCTTCATGTATATCCTCTTCCCTCTTCTCCTGCTCCATTCCCTTCCCCTCCTCTTTCTCATCTATTTCCTCTTCCTTCTCCTCCTCTTCTTCTTTCTCCTTCTCCTACTCCTCTTCCTTATTTATTTCCTCTTCCTTCTCCTCTTCCTTCTCTTGCTCCTCCTCCTCCTCGTCTATTTTCTCTTCCTCTTCATCGTTCTCCTCCTATTTCCTATATGTTAGGCTTAATTTCAAGGGATTTTTTTTTATCTTAAATCTCCAGACGTAATAAAAAGTCTCTATACAACTTTTGTGAGGCCATACTTTCAATACGAGATTCATGTCTGGTTACTAAACTACACTTAGAGCCACAACGCACTACAAAGAGTATGGAGGTAAGGGCTATAATAACACATCTTTGTATATTTTGTAACTCATCAAGCGAGGTATTATCAAAAGCTGTTAGACACACATTCTCTCTCCATTAGTGAAGTATAAGAGATTTTTTTATACAAATCTTTATAATTCTGAACAAATTCGATATGATATGCAAAAAAATATTTGAAATGAATAACGTGGCAGTAACTACATCTGTGTGAGTTATTTCTAAGCTAGTTATATATATGATTACCTGTAGATGACCTTATACTCCTTATCATTCAGATGGGAGATTGTAGGGACGACAATTGAGTATAAGTATTAGTAAAGTAACCTCCCCCCCCTCACACCCATACCCACTTTAAGATGTACAGTACCAACACTAGTGATAGTCTAGTCATTTATCTTCCTTTAATTTCATTGTTCACTATAGAATGTCCATGTCCTCGTTTTCTACAAGGTTAATAAATGGTGTTCCTTTCAAATTGTGTACTGGCGGCTTACTTGATGTAGTAGTAGTAGTAGTAGTAGTAGTAGTAGTAGTAGTAGTAGTAGTAGTAGTAGTAGTAGTAGTAGTAGTAGTAGTAGAAGTAGTAGTAGTACATAGTTTAACAAATACTCTTATTATAGAAAAATAGACCTTCTGGTATCGGATCTTCCTATGTAATCTTCCCCTTATTATATTTAATCCTATTATATGTATTCTCCTTCCTCCTCTTCCTCCTCCTCCTTGTACACAATCACAATACATGTTTTGAAGATCTTTAATAAATTGTACAACGCTAAATCGCAAATCTTGAAGTTCTTTGACTTGATAGAAGTAAATAGTATTGCGACGGAGAACACAATATCAGGCATAGCTTCTAAGGGAATCCAATGCAACACTGGCATCGATCATTTTGTGTTTCCTCGAACCTTGACGTTGTATATTGGAAAAATTTTCACCGAACTGCTTGCTGGGTTGACTATTTGACTGGTTGTACATTGTATCAACTCTCTCAAGGAAGATGTGAATGATGTGAAGGGAAATACGATCACTTCCTTCCCTTCGATATTCGTGTAGACTTACAAGAAGTGATGGAAGTGATACAAGCAAACTATTACTTGTGTATTACTATTGATCTGTCTGTCTGTCTTCATGGTGAGTGTGTGTGTGTTTGTAGGTAACATATTCTTGCCGTCTTCATAGTAACAACTCTACTGATGTCTGTTATTTTCCCTTAAACTATTATTATTATTATTATTATTTATCTTTTTTCAGGTAGTGTGGCTGAGGGAGCGGTGGGTGAGGAGAACGCTTCCTGCTGTTCTATCCTGCTCTCTCACTAACAGTAAAGGTGAGTAGAACAGTGACCTATTCTAACAGGTTACCTTTTTTTTAGGGGCTAATAGGTTTTCTTGTACATGCTCTTCCTATATTGCTCTTCCTCCTCCTCCTCTCCCTCCTCCTCCTCTCCCTCCTCCTCCTCCTCCTCCTCCTCTTCCTCCTCCTCCTCCTACAGTGTTGCCAACGCGCTGAACTCACCAGCTGTTGATTTAATTAAGTCTCACATGAATTAGTATTTTTAGCAAGCACACCTGTCCCTGTTGCGTCACTCCCTCCTTCTTCCCTTCTCCTCCTCCTCCTCAGACTCTTCCTCCTCAGACTCTCCTTCCTTCGTCCTCCCTTCCTCTGTCTATCAACTTCCTGTGACTTCCTTCTTTCACTTATATATGTATTTTGTAGGTAATGATACTGATAAAGATTGTAATGGTAAAGAAATGAGAATGTGTGTGTGTGTGTGTGTGTGTGTGTGTGTGTGTGTGTGTGTGTCTGTGTGTGTGTGTGTGTGTGTGTGCGTGTGTGCGTGTGTGTGTGTTCATAGCGGAAGTCAATTCTTTTGTTCATTCAATATATCTGAAGTGCATTTCTTTTTTTTTTCTTTTTTTTTCTTTTCATTTTGATATAAATCATTTCAATGTTGGCTCGGCTTTTTTCTTTTGTTTTTACTTTTCTTTTTGGTCGGTTCATTTATTTTCTAACCTTATTGTTTGTGTGTTTAGTTTTTTTATTATTCATTAGAGTGTGTTTTGTGTTTGTCTCTAATTGCATCATCGACCTTATCATGAAGAGCATCAATCTTTCACTTCCTTCTCTCCTCCTGCTCCTCTTCCTCTTTCTCCTCCTCTTTATCATTTCCTTCGTTATACCTATCCAGTTTCTTCTTTTTTTTTTTTTACTGTATCTTCACCTCCACTTCCGTCTCTTCCTCATCGTCCTCCTCCTCCTCCTCCTTCTCCTCCTCCTCTTCTCCAACGGCAAAGAAAAATACTTGCATCAATATTTTTTCTTTGCCTCCCCACATTTTGGGTCACACTGAAGAGTAATTTACATAAACAAGTATAGGAATCCTGCTCTCTCCTACCTCTGCCTCTTTCTCTTCCTCTTCCTCCTCCTTCCTTCTTCCTCTATCCTCTCCCTTCTCCTTCTCCCTTCCATCTCTTCATCCATCCTCTCCCCTTCACCTCCCTTCCTGTCACCTCCTTTGTTATCTTGTCTTCTTCCTTGTCTTCTAGTTTATCCATTATCCATCCTTCCCTTCCATCCTGTCATCATTTTTTTTTATTTATATATTTACTCCTTTCAGGTTCATTCAGTACATTTTTCTTCCTCCTCTCCCTTTCTCTTCTACTTCCTCCGTCTTTCGCTTCCCTCCCGTCCCATATCCTTCCATTCTCTCCTCTTTCATTTTCTTGCCTTTCTTTTTTATCCTCCCTTCCTTCCTATTCGCAGGTTTTTCTCTCTATTCTATTTTCTTTCTTTAGTCTTCCTTTTGCACACTTTTACCTAACCTCTTCGTCTTCCACCTCACCTTTCACACCTCTAATTCTCCCCTCCCTGACTTGGTGTATTCCTCCTCCACCTTGCCTCCTATCGCCCCCCCCCCCATCTCCTCTCCTCCACCTCTACGCTCCGAACGGCCTCATACCTTTCCAGCGGCCCGTCACAGTATGTCCTGACGTCCCCCAACCCACTAGCAAGCGTTAATCATTGAAGGTGTAGCTACTCTCTCTCTCTCTCTCTCTCTTTTTTTCTTTTTTTTTCTCTCTTTTTTTTTTTTTTTCTCTCTCTCTCTCTCTCTCTCTCTCTCTCTCTCTCTCTCTCTCTCTCTCTCTCTCTCTCTCTCTCTCTCTCTCTCTCTCTCTCTCTCTCTCTCTCTCTCTCTCTCTCTCTCTCTCTCTCTCTCTCTTTCTCTTTTGTTTCTTATTCATTCATGCTGTTAGTTTATAAGATTTATTTACGTTCGCATATACTACTATGGCTTTGTTTTTGTTTTTATTTTATGCATGAAATCTTATGGTATGAATTTTATATGAGAGATGCGTCGTTTACTTTAATATTGCATCCATTGGTAGGTAACATAACACCCAGGTATTCACTTGATGTATTCACCTGCTCAGTACAGTACCAGCAAGAGTAGCAGCAGCAGCACATTCACCTTGCAGTGTGTGTGTGTGTGTGTGTGTGTGTGTGTGTGTGTGTGTGTGTGTGTGTGTGTGTGTGTGTGTGTGTGTGTGTGTGTGTGTGTGTGTGTGTGTGTGTGTGTGTGTGATTTATCAGAGCCAGGAACACACACCTGCAAGACTAGCCAACAGGTGGGGCTGCTACAGGTGGTCAGGGAGAGGCACACCACCCTGCCCTCTACCCCCTACACCCTGCCACCTTCCCCCTGCCCCCTTACGCCCCCTGCCACCTTCCCTCTTCACCCTGCACCGGAGCGAAACACCCTGCCACTCACTGCGTCTTGCTACCGACATAGGAAATACTGTTTGCGTATAATCTATTTTTATCGTATTATGTTATGTTACGTCAATAATTCATGGTATAGTTATTCAAGTTAGATTGACATATTTCACGATAAAAACTGACTTCACTCACATATGTAGATGAATATTCAAGACCACATTGAAATATTGCTTGGCACGTGCACTCCACTTCCTCTTCCTCCTCCTCCTCCTCCTCCTCTTTCCTCACGCCGTGCCATAAACCA
>JAPQNM010000018.1:1588952-1593952 GCA_029783475.1 Metacarcinus magister
AAGAGAAAATGGGTGAGTTTATCTACGCATCCATATTTTCCCTTCCGCTTCCCTTCCTCCTCCTCTCAGCCATCCAAAATTTTCCCTTCCATCGACTTTCTCTATGCTGGTGTTCCTTGTCCTCGTTTTACATCTCGTCATCGTCGTTGGTGTGCTCCTCCTCCTCCTCCTCCTCCTCCTCCTGAATGCATAGTGTATTTGGAACCTCACAGACAGACAGACAGACAAAACAAACAGACAGAGAGACCGACAAACAGACAGACAGACAGACAGACAGACAAATCATAAAGTAAACGTAAACAAAAGGTCGCTGCCGCCTTACTATAGGGAAGATAATATTGCTTAGCGTCGATGCCCCGGCTGAGTGACCTTGAGGCTATCCAGTTGTTTTCAGGTTTAGGTAATACTGTGTTTATGTTACTCCAGCTTGGTCTACCCCGTACTTTCTTGGGTTCCATTGTGTGTTCTTCTTCCCTTCTCTCCTCAGCGGACGTCTCTCTGCTATAACTTGGTGATTAAAATTGATTTTTTGGAAACATATTACATCCCATCCTTGTCCAGTAGTTAAGTTTTATAAAAGCCTGGGTTGGAAATTTTAGACCTGAATTCACTCTTAACCCATTCAGTTCTTGCGGCACACCGTATGTGCCAGCAGCATCTCACTCTCCTGTGTTTGCGGCACGACGTCTGTGCCAAGATCTTTATATCATTCCCATGCATATACATATGATGTATAGGCCAGTGTAACAACTTTTATCATTATTTACAAATTTCTATTGTCTTATGTATCAGAATTACCGTTCTTATGAGTATTTATGTGATATTAAAAAGATAATTTTACGGTACGATAACTGCGGTTTGGCAACACCACCGGCAGCAATTTATGACCGTCGCTCCGTCGACCGTCAGCGACGGGCTCTTCTAGCTAGCATTAGATATTGGATATTGAAAATATTGGAAATATTGGAAATATCATTGCAGCATCTGATAAACCTAATTAAACTGTACAACAGTCATTATGAATATTTGTTTTATGACTAATAATTACGCAGTAAAATGAAACTTAATATTTATATAAAAACATGACTTTCCTCCTCATTTTCCCGAAAGCTATTAGAGATATTGGAAATATCATTGCAGCATCTGATAGACCTAATTAAACTGTACAACTGTCATTATGAATATTTGTTCTATGACTAATAATTAAGCAGTAAAATGAAACTTAATATATATATATATATATATATATATATATATATATATATATATATATAAACATGACTTTCCACCTCATTTTCCCGAAAGCTATTAGAGATATTGGAAATATAGTTGCAGCATCTGATACACCTAATTAAATTGTAAAACTGATACTATGAATATTTGTTCTATGACTAATAATTACGCAGTAAAATTAAACTTAATATTTATTTAAAAACATGAATTTCCTCCTCATTTTCTCGAAAGCTATTAGAGATATTGGATATATCATTGCAGCATCTGATACACCTAATTAAACTGTACAACTGATATTATGAATATTTATTCTATGGCTAATAATTACGCAGTAAAATGAAACTTAATATTTATATAAAAACATGACTTTCCTCCTCCTTTTCTCGAAAGCTATTAGAGATATTGGAAATATCATTGCAGCATCTGATACACCTAATTAAACTGTACAACTCTCATTATGAATATTTGTTCTATGACTAATAATTACGCAGTAAAATGAAACTTAATTTTTATATAAAAACATGACTTTCCTCCTCATTTTCTCGAAAGCTATTAGAGATATTTGAAATATTATTGCAGCATCTGATAGACCTAATTAAAATCTACTACTGTCATTATAAATATTTTCACTAGTACTAATAAATACTGAATTTTACTTTTTTTTAAATTACTTTCTTCCTCGTTTTCTCGAAAGCTATTAGAGATATTGGAAATATCATTGCATCATCTGATACACCTAATTCAACTGAACAACTGATATTATGAATATTTGTTCTATGACTAATAATTACGCAGTAAAATAAAACCGTATTTTTATATAAAAACATGACTTTCCTCGTCATTTTCTTGAAAGCTATTGGAGATATTGGAAATATAATTGCAGCATCTGATAGCCCTAATTAAACTGTACAACTGATATTATGAATATTTGTTCTATGACTAATAATTACGCAGTAAAATGAAACTTAATATTTATTTAAAAACATGACTTTCCTCCTCATTTTCTCGAAAGCTATTAGAGATAATGGAAATATCATTGCAGCAGCTGATACACCTAATTAAACTGTACAACTGATATTATGAATATTTTTTCTATGACTAATAATTACGCAGTAAAATGAAACTTAATATATATTTAAAAACATGAATTTCCTCATTTTCCCGAAAGCTATTAGAGATATTGGAAATATCATTGCAGCATCTGATACACCTAATTAAACTGTACAACTGTCATTATGAATATTTGTTCTATGACTAACAATTACGCAGTAAAATGAAACTTAATATTTATTTAAAAACATGACTTTCCTCTTCATTTTCCCGCAAGCTATTAGAGATATTGGAAATATCATTACAGCATCTGATACACCTAATTAAACTGTACAACGCTCATTATGAATATTTGTTCTATGACTAATAATTACTCAGTAAAATGAAACTTAATATTTTTATATAAACACAACTTTTCTCCTCATTTCCTCGAAAGCTATTACAGATATTAGAAATATCATTGCAGCATCTGATACACCTAATTAAACTGTACAACTGTCATTATTAATATTTGTTCTATGACTAATAATTACGCAGTAAGATGAAACTTAATATTTATATAAAAACAGGAATTTCCTCCTCATTTTCTCGAAAGCTATTAGAGAAATTGGAAATATCATTGCAGCATCTGATAGACCTAATTAAACTGTAAAACTGAAATTATGAATATTTGTTCTATGACTAATAATTACGCAGTAAAATGAAACTTAATTTTTATATAAAAAATGACTTTCCTCCTAATTTTCCCGAAAGCTATTAGAGATATTGGATATATCATTGCAGCATCTGATAGACCTAATTAAACTGTACAACTGTCATTATGAATATTTGTTCTATGAATAATAATTACGCAGTAAAATGAATCTTAATATATATATATAAACATGACTTTCCACCTCATTTTCCCGAAAGCTATTAGAGATATTGGAAATATCATTGCAACATCTGATACACCTAATTAAACTGTAAAACTGATACTATGAATATTTGTTCTATGACTAATAATTACGCAGTAAAATTAAACTTAATATTTATTTAAAAACATGACTTTCCTCCTCATTTTCTCGAAAGCTATTAGAGATATTGGAAATATCATTGCAGCATCTGATACACCTATTTAAACTGTACAACTGATATTATGAATATTTGTTCTATGGCTAATAATTACGGAGTAAAATGAAACTTAATATTTATATCAAAACATGACTTTCCTTCTCATTTTCTCGAAAGCTATTAGAGATATTGGAAATATCATTGCAGCATCTGATACACCTAATTAAATTGTACAACTGATATTATGATTATTTGTTCTATGGCTAATAATTACGGAGTAAAATGAAACTTAATATTTATATCAAAATATGACTTTCCTTCTCATTTTCTCGAAAGCTATTAGAGATTTTGGAAATATCATTGCAGCATCTGATACACCTAATTAAACTGTACAACTCTCATTATGAATATTTGTTCTATGACTAATAATTACGCAGTAAAATGAAACTTAATTTTTATATAAAAACATGACTTTCCTCCTCATTTTCTCGAAAGCTATTAGAGATATTGGAAATATTATTGCAGCATCTGATAGACCTAATTAAAATCTACTACTGTCATTATGAATATTTTCACTAGTACTAATAAATACTGAATTTTACTTTTTTTAAAATTACTTTCTTCCTCGTTTTCTCGAAAGCTATTAGAGGTATTGGAAATATCATTGCAACATCTGATACACCTAATTCAACTGTACAACTGATATTATGAATATTTGTTCTATGACTAATAATTACGCAGTAAAATAAAACCGTATTTTTATATAAAAACATGACTTTCCTCATCATTTTCTTGAAAGCTATTAGAGATATTGGAAATATAATTGCAGCATCTGATAGCCCTAATTAAACTGTACAACTGATATTATGAATATTTGTTCTATGACTAATAATTACGCAGTAAAATGAAACTTAATATTTATTTAAAAACATGTTTTTCCTCCTCATTTTCTCGAAAGCTATTAGAGATAATGGAAATATCATTGCAGCAGCTGATACACCTAATTAAACTGTACAAATGATATTATGAATACTTTTTCTATGACTAATAATTACGCAGTAAAATGAAACTTAATATATATTTAAAAACATGAATTTCCTCATTTTCCCGAAAGCTATTAGAGATATTGGAAATATCATTGCAGCATCTGATACACCTAATTAAACTGTACAACTGTCATTATGAATATTTGTTCTATGACTAACAATTACGCAGTAAAATTAAACTTAATATTTATTTAAAAACATGACTTTCCTCCTCATTTTCCCGAAAGCTATTAGAGATATTGGAAATATCATTACAGCATCTGATACACCTAATTAAACTGTACAACGCTCATTATGAATATTTGTTCTATGACTAATAATTACTCAGTAAAATGAAACTTAATATTTTTATATAAACATAACTTTTCTCCTCATTTCCTCGAAAGCTATTACAGATATTGGAAATATCATTGCAGCATCTGATACACCTAATTAAACTGTACAACTGTCATTATTAATATTTGTTCTATGACTAATAATTACGCAGTAAAATGAAACTTAATATTTATATAAAAACAGGAATTTCCTTCTCATTTTCTCGAAAGCTATTAGAGATATTGGAAATATCATTGCAGCATCTGATAGACCTAATTAAACTGTAAAACTGAAATTATGAAT
>JAPQNM010000018.1:1598952-1603952 GCA_029783475.1 Metacarcinus magister
TCTCTCTCTCTCTCTCTCTCTCTCTCTCTCTCTCTCTCTCTCTCTCTCTCTCTCTCCTCTCTCTCTCTCTCTCTCTCTCTCTCTCTCTCTCTCTCTCTCTCTCTCTCTCTCTCTCTCTCTCTCTCTCTCTCTCTCTCTCTCTCTCCTCTCTCTCTCTCTCTCTCTCTCTCTCTCTCTCTCTCTCTCTCTCTCTCTCTCTCTCTCTCTCTCTCTCTCTCTCTCTCTCTCTCTCTCTCTCTCTCTCTCTCTCTCTCTCTCTCTCTCTCTCTCTCTCTCTCTCTCTCTCTCTCTCTCTCTCTCTCCTCTCTCTCTCTCTCTCTCTCTCTCTCTCTCTCTCTCTCTCTCTCTCTCTCCTCTCTCTCTCTCTCTCTCTCTCTCTCTCTCTCTCTCTCTCTCTCTCTCTCTCTCCTCTCTCTCTCTCTCTCTCTCTCTCTCTCTCTCTCTCTCTCTCTCTCTCTCTCTCTCTCTCTCTCTCTCTCTCTCTCTCTCTCTCTCTCTCTCTCCTCTCTCTCTCTCTCTCTCTCTCTCTCTCTCTCTCTCTCTCTCTCTCTCTCTCTCTCTCTCTCTCTCTCTCCTCTCTCTCTCTCTCTCTCTCTCTCTCTCTCTCTCTCTCTCTCTCTCTCTCTCTCTCTCTCTCTCTCTCTCTCTCTCTCTCTCTCTCTCTCACTTTCTCTATCTCACCTAGAATTGTCTGAAAAAACCAAACTTTCTTAATCTCAAGTTAAACAGTTGTGAAGGACTTTGATATTTGCGTCCAATTAAGGTGTTGTAATATTTTCGATGTTTGGTAGCGCCAGGTATCACGACTTCTGATAGGAAGACTTTCTGCACCGTGATGCGCATGTGTACTTACACACACACACACACACACATACGCGCACACACACACACACACACACACACACACATACGCGCACACACACACACACACACACACACACACACACACACACACACACACACACACACACACACACACACACACACACACACACACACACACACACACACACACACACACACGCGAACTAACATTATTTTTTGCACAAAGGAAAATAACAATTAAGTTTTTATTTTGTTGGATCCTCATTGTTGTGAACAATTAAGGTTTTCGTAACCAATTCGTTTGCACGTAATCGGTGTGTGCAGCCCTGCAGTGCCTGGCGCAGCCTGCACAACACACATACAGATGCTGAGCTGACCTACCAGGGAAAGAATTAAAAAAAAACTGTTACGTGCAGCTAAAACATGCATCTTAAACTACTATTAAGAACGTAAAACTCAACCAAGTTTAAATTATCTATTCTAATATATGAAGAGATTAAGACAACATACAGAGTGACTCTTAACCCCATCTACTATACTTTCAACGCCTTGCCCTTCACCCTCAATTCTTCTTGTATTTTCCTACCTTCCCTTCTTCCCCAAATAGCTTTCCTCCCTTCACTTCAGCACCTCAGACTCCCTCCCTTCTACCCTCCTGCCTTCCCTTTCCTCCCTCCCTGCTTCCCTCCCTCCTTTCCTTCCTCCCTTCTTACCTGTCTCCCTCCCACGTTGCCACTTTTACCTGTCCCTTCTCGCTGCTAATTGGACCTTAGGTATTCCATCCACTCTTAGTTTTCTTTATAGATTCTTTCTTGTTGTATATGAGTATTTTTAAATTTTTGGGGGGCGTGGGTGTAGATTCACTTCTTCCCGTACGTCTCTCTTCTCCTCCTCCTCCTCCTCCTCCTCCTCCTCCTCCTCCTCCTCCTCCTCCTCCTCCTCCCGAAACGATACGTGGCCTTCATTCAACTCTCTATCTTTATGTGTTTTCCTCATTCCCAGTAAGATTGACGTTGAACTCTTACTCTTATTCTCTCTCTCTCTCTCTCTCTCTCTCTCTCTCTCTCTCTCTCTCTCTCTCTCTCTCTCTCTCTCTCTCTCTCTCTCTCTCTCTCTCTCTCTCTCTCTCTCTCTCTCTCTCTCTCTCTCTCTCTCTCTCTCTCTCTCTCTCTCTCTCTCTCTCTCTCTCTCTCTCGTTCTAAATGTTTTATATTCTCTCCCCTCCTTGTGCTCTTTTCTCCCCTCTTCTCCCCTCCTCCGACCCCTTGCTTCTCCCTTCCTTCCTCTCACCTTTTTATTAATCCTCTTTTGTCTTACTAATTCCTTATCATCCCCTTCTTTTAGTTATTTTTTTTCTTTCTTATGCACCCTACACTACAGTCTCATTTTTCTTCCTCCTCTTCTTCTTCTTATTATTATTATTATTATTGTTATTATTATTTTTATTTTTATTATTATTATTATTATTATTATTATTATTATTATTATTATTATTATTATTATTTAGTTAGTTTTCGCTGTCCTTCCGCCGTTCTCATAGGAGTTTGAAGTGGTGTCAGCTCCTACCGATTTGACGGGCATTTCTGAGAGGCTAAGGAGGGAGGGAAAGAAGGAGGGAAGGAGGGAGGGAGGGAGGGAGGGAGGGAGAGAGAGAGAGAGAGAGAGGGAAGGAAGGAGGGAAGGAGGGAAGGAGGGAGGGAGAGAAGGAGGGAGGGAGGGAGGGAAGGAAGGGAGGGAAGGGAGCAGGCAGAGGATTGAGAAGTAGAGAAAAGAAGAAGAAAGAAATGTGAGTGAAAAGGTATTCGTTAAATCCTACGCTATTTTTATCGTTATTATTATGCGTTTCATTTATTCATTTGTACGTATTTATATTTATGGTAATTATGTATTATTTATCCACTCATCCAATTAATCATTTTCTTTATTGGTTAGTTCATCCATCAAAAAGGTTCATTTCCCCTTTCGTTATTGATTCGTATTTATCATTGTATTCTATTGATCTATTTACATTTATCAAGGGAAGTAGTATTTTTTTGTGTCTATATCTGATGCTGCCATAATCCCTGTGACTCACTCTCTATCTCTCTCTCTTTTTTTTTCTCTCTCTCTCATATCTGCTTCCCTCCGCCCCTCCTTTACCGCCCCCTCACCGCCCCCTCACCGCCCGTCACTGTCACCATCACCACGCGGGTTAATATCACTTGCCTGAAGGATATTTTTAGCTTCGAGAGTCTTAGTTTGCATTTTCTTTCACAAATTTGGAAGAGTTTCAAAGGCGGGTCTCAATTTAGCGAACCTGCGACGCTCCGAACATCGCATCTGTGTGTGTGTGTATGAGAGAGAGAGAGAGAGAGAGAGAGAGAGAGAGAGAGAGAGAGAGAGAGAGAGAGAGAGAGAGAGAGAGAGAGAGAGAGAGAGAGAGAGAGAGAGAGAGGACATGCATTACTTGTTTCAAATGCATGAGTGTCCTGTTCGGGTTTACGTAATCACTTCGGGTTTAAACATGAGTAACAACACCATATGACGCCTCTCTTCCCTTCCCTTTCCTCCCCTCCCCTTCCCTTCCCTTCCCTTCCCTTCCCTTCCGTTCCCTTCCTTTCCGTGTCCTGTCCTTCCCTTCTCTCTTCGCCCACAGCGGCTCAACACACACCAGAATACACACCAACACAACCTTCACCAGCCTGTTGATGCGTAAACCTGTGTCATTTCTCTCTCTCTCTCTCTCTCTCTCTCTCTCTCTCTCTCTCTCTCTCTCTCTCTCTCTCTCTCTCTCTCTCTCTCTCTCTCTCTCTCTCTCTCTCTCTCTCGCTGTCATCCGCCTTAATCTCACAGGTTAAGCCACACCCGCATTAGCACAGTTTATCCCTTGTTGTGTGATTGCACGTCGCTCTGTTGTGGAGTGTGTGAAAAGTGAAGTTTAATGAGTGGCGGAGACAAGGCAAGCAGGCAGGCAGGCAGGCAGGTAGGTAGGCAGGGAGGGAAGGCAGGCAGGCAGTCAGTCCGTTATTAATTAATTAGACGTATATTAGTAAGTAAGTAAGTAAGTAAGTCTTCGTTTCTATGTAATATCCACCCTCCACATCCTTCCTTCCTTCCTTCCTTTCCATCCCTTCCCTACACTTGTATTACCTCCTAACATAAGCTCTTTACTATTCATATGTGAAGTTATCTATGTATGAACCTTTGCTATTATACCACTACCAACCACTATCAACCACCCTCACTGTCAACCATCAACCATTACTACCCTCGCTTCCTCCTGCCTGCTGTCACCACCCACAACCACAACCACCACCACCACCACCTCCATCACCACCGCCTCCATCACCTCCAGTTGATGCCTCATAAACTTCAACACTTTTCCCATGAACTGTCTCTCTCCCTCTCTTTTCCTCTCTCTCTCTCTCTCTCTATCTTTCTTCCGGGAACGAGACTCACCAGCAAGTCACTAGAAAGTCACCAGCGGGGCGTCAAGGTCACATCTAACCAATACTTATCACACTAAGACCTTCAAGAGTCACACTGAGGGTCCCTATATACTCGCCTTCTTTCACTTCCCGACAGTTTCATCCCCCTTTAAAAAAAAACCGATAGATTACACAGAAATAAACCTTGGCTGGGACGACATGCTTGTAAATACAGTCCGTAAGAGTTAGTAAAGAGAGAGAGAGAGAGAGAGAGAGAGAGAGAGAGAGAGAGAGAGAGAGAGAGAGAGAGATCACTACGAACCAATGGATGCTCTCTTTCCTGATCTGTCGCCTTCCGCCTCATTAACTACCCGACGCCCTTCCTCACGCCCTTGGTAGAGACATGCGTGAGTCAGTCGCCTCATTTGCCTCCTCATAAATCCGGCTTCACTCAAAGCCTCGTCTCGCTGCTGCTGCTGCTGCTGCTGCTGCTGCTGCTGCTGCTGCTGCTGCTGCTGCTGCTGCCTCGGCTCTTGCGAAATGTAATTGGTGTATTTATATAAATTTCACTTAATTCTGTTATTGCGTTTTTTCTCTCACTTTCATATATATTTTTTTTGGTTTACGTTAACAGACAGACAGACAGACAGACAGACAGACAGACATAGACAAAGACAGACAGTAAAGAAAGATAGACATCCGTAAAAGAGAACAGTTGGAAAAGACAGCAACGATTCTATCCGAAATCCAGAAAATCAAAAAGAAAGG
>JAPQNM010000018.1:1606452-1608952 GCA_029783475.1 Metacarcinus magister
ATTAAACTCTCCCTCTCCCCTTCCCTCTCATCCTTGTACCTCCCTCTCTCTCTCTTTCCCTCTCACTAGATTTAAACATCATCCATAATTTTTCTGTGACATCTGTAGTAGGAGTAAAGATGCTGAGAGTAGTACTATAAGGGGAGACGAGGAGGGAAACAGAGAGGGAGAAAGAAAGGAAGGTAGTGAGGGGAAGGTTGGAAGGGAAGCTGTGAAGGTTGAAAGGATCAGAGGAGGGTGTTGTGAGGGGACGCTAGCGGGCAGGTGGGAGGGGAAGAGCTTTAACAGAAGGGGATGTGTGTGGAGCTCTGAGGCCTGGCAGAGGGTGTGACCAGATGGGAGTATGCAAGGAGGGACTGACTGTCTGTTGTGTTCTGGCAAGGGGAAAGGGGAGAGACAGGTGCAGGGGGAAGGGTGTAGTGTAGAAGGATGATGGAAGGCAGGTAGGTAGGTGAAGCTGGGAATACCAAGAGTCAGAACGGGGAATATGGAGAGGGAGAGAAGGGAATATAAAGGAAGGGACGGCGGGCCAGCCAAGGGAGTGACGCTTTTGGTGGGCTGGGGTGAGGCGGGGCTGGGTGGGGCGGGGCGGGGCTGGGCGGGGCAGGGCAGGGCGGGGCTGGACTGGGCTAGTGGAGGAAGGATGACGCAAGGAAAGGAATTGAGAATGGAAGGAAGGGAGGAGAGTGAAAGAAATTAATTAGCGGGGAAGGAAATAGATGCGAGGGGACGAGAAGTGTGTGTGTGTGTGTGTGTGTGAGAGAGAGAGAGAGAGAGAGAGAGAGAGAGAGAGAGAGAGAGAGAGAGAGAGAGAGAGAGAGAGAGAGAGAGAGAGAGAGAGAGAGAGAGAGAGAGAAAGAATAAAAGAGAGAAAGAGAGAGAGAGAGACGCACGTACTCAGAATGCAACTAATGCTTATAAGAGAACTAATTTATACGTTTTCAGACACATTTGTCTTGTCTGAAGTTGATGAAATTAACTCCATCCTTCCTCCTCCCCAATGTGACCTCCTCCTCCTCCTCCTCCTCCTCCTCCTCCTCTTCCTCTTTGTCTTCATTCTCTCATCGCTCGACTCATTCGCCAATTTACAAACCTTACATTATTTTATCTTTCATCCACCACAGCCTTCTTCTTCTTCTTCTTCTTCTTCTTCTTCTTCTTCTTCTTCTTCTTCTTCTTCTTTTTCTTCTTCTTCTTCTTCTTCTTCTTCTTCTTCTTCTTTTTCTTCTTCTTTTTCATCTTTTTTTTCTTCTTCTTCTTCTAATTCTTCTTCTTCTTCCACACTAAACTTATCTCCTCTTCTCTTCTCTCCTCTTCGCATTTTTCTCAAAGTCTTGATCCATATCTGAAATTTTCCTTTTTTTCTGTTTGTCTGTTAGTTTGTCTGTTTGAGTGTGAGTTTTCCTTTGTCTGTTTTCTTTCTGTTCTCGGTTGACTGTCCGTTCTATTATTCTCTCTCTTCTTTTTTTTTCTCTCTCTCTCTCTCTCTCTCTCTCTCTCTCTCTCTCTCTCTCTCTCTCTCTCTCTCTCTCTCTCTCTCTCTCTCTCTCTCAGATCCACCCAGGGGAAAAGACACACCTGAAAGGCAAATTAGAAATGGAAATTGCGTACCAGAACACAACAGAAAGAGATGTTCAGAAGAAAAAAAAGTAAGAAATAATGATACCAAAGGAGACCGTAAAAGTAAAAGAAAAAAAGATTGAACTTGAAGAAAATAAAAAAATTAAAAAATTAACATATAAAAAATCAACAGGTGACACATTAAGCTTCTTTATGTAAATGTTTCTTGTCTGATAAAGTTTTTAATCGTATTTTTTTTTTTTTGGGTGTGGGGGGGAGATCAGTGTTTTCTGTAGCTATGATTGTACTTCTACCTACACCATGACACTACCCTACCACGCCTCTGTACACCACTCAAGCTTGCGTGTGGTGTGTTCTGTAGTGTAGTTGAGTGTGTGTTGTGTTATGGTTTGATATCAAGGCTTGTCTATCTGTCTATCTGTCTGTCTGTCATCTCCATCCATCACTCAGCGTGGGTGTGTCAAGGCAGGGGAAGGGAAGGTACATACTCACCTAAACGTCTTTTAAAAGTTATCATATTCATGGTCGCTACACGTCAAATTCGCCTGGTGTGTGTCTCCTCATAAGGCTTTGCAAGTTTTTTTTTTTCTTCAGGTGAGCGATCTCCTTGCGTTGCTTTCCTATACAAGGCAGGTGGTGACAAGGCTTAGCGAGTGTGTTCCCCTTCTCCTTCTTCATCAGCCCTTCCGTTGATCCTTATTCCTTCCCTCCTTGTTATCTTACGACTAATTAATGCCACTATAACGAGTGATGCAACACCTGACCCGCGGCGCCCCCTCCCCCACCACGCCCCCTTACGCCCTCACTTCTCCGCTGACAGGTAACACTCGCCTCTGCTCATTATACTTGTCCCTGCAGCCTTGTGCCATACTTTCTCCCGCACTCTGACACCTTAACTGTGTGTGTGTGTGTGTGTGTG
>JAPQNM010000018.1:1613952-1623952 GCA_029783475.1 Metacarcinus magister
AACCTCAGTGGCTGCTCCGTATTGTCTGCAGGGCCTCGGTGTTCTCTATCGGTTTCTGTCGCTCTGTAATGTTCCGCTGTGTTCTCTCCCATGGGCGAGGGGAGAGATGGGAGGATGAGGGGGAAGGAGGGGAAAGGAGGGGGAAGGAGGAGGAGGGAGGGGGAGGTAGGGGGAAGGAGGGGAGGGTCCATTGTGGCGGCTGCAGGGCCATTGATGTTGTTGTTGGCATCTTAATGAGCTGTTCTCTTACACATTATACTGCGTGCGGCCTCCTGTGGTGCTAATACTACACACACACACACACACACACACACACACACACACACACACACACACACACACACACACACACACACACACACACACACACACACACACACACACACACACATACGAGCTACATGAGATAGAGTTTATAGTTAAATATCATTGCATAAAGTATATATGTATAGGTATGTATGTAGGCCGTATGATCGTGTTTCCGAGGCTGGAGTTCAGTAACACAATCATTAATTATTCGCGGAACAAGTCGTGTACTGATTAAGTCAACCCTTTCCCCTTGTCCATCCCTTTTTGTTCTTTATTGGACGGCACGCTAGTTAACCTGGAGCGGAGGTAGTGATGTCAAAAAGAGGCGTGAGGCGGGAGTTCCATAAGTGATGAGACAACATGAAGTCAACGTTCCAGTAGAGCAAACGTGAAGGATATAGAAATGACACGAAGAAAATCATTATAACATCACTTGAAAGGACACGTGAGAGGAGGAGGAAGAGGAGGAGGAGGAGGAGGAGGAGGAGGAGGAGGAGGAGGAGGAGGAGGAGGAGGAGGAGGAGGAGGAGGAGGAGGAGGAGGAGGAGGAGGAGGAGGAGAAGAAACAGCCTTCAGGAGTCTGTTTTTCCTTTTCACAGAACGAAATTATGTGAAGTTTTCCTCTTCCATCAGCAGCCACGAAAAGGAGGGAAGATAGGAAACCGTACGATGTGTTTGGGGAAAGAAGGAAAAAGAAGGGAAGGGATGGTGATGAAGGAAATAGTGATAAAGAAAAGGAAGGACGATGAAGGAAGAAGACAGCGATGAAAGAGGGAGACAGCGATGAGGGATAAGGATAGTAGTGGAGGATTGGAAGGAGAAGTGAAGGGGGAGAATATAGCGATATAAGGAGAGACTGATGAGAGGAATGGGGTGGCGGTGAGGGTGAGGGGAAGAGGGGAAGGTGTAATAGAGCAGGTGAGGGGAAACAAGCGGATGAGGTGTGTGGCTTAAGGAATCACAGACATGAAAACCCAGAACAATAACATACGTTGAGGGGAATGAATAGATGAAGTGGAATGGAAGGCAAGGAAGAACATGGAAGTTGAAAGTGGAGTGAAAAAGCTGTGGACGAAGAAGGAGGAGGGTAAGGACAAGCTTAGGGGATTTCTGCGAGAGGGAGAAGAGGGTGGGGAGAGGAGGGAGAGGAAGGAGAAGCTCAACAGAATCTCAAAATATCTCTTGCAACACTTGGGATGAAATACACAGCATCCCTTCGGCCACAACAACAGTAAGGGGACAAGGTTGGACCAGAGACTGAGGGGAGAAGAGGGGAAAGGGGAGAAACAGTGGTCACTTAGTATATATCCTATCCTTGACAACTAGGATCACGTGTGGTGGGTGAGTCAGCTCGTCGTCTCTCATTGGTCAAGCTTCCCCACTTAAAGGCAATCTGGATGTGGTAATGTCAACTCGGACATCATACCGTGACTGCCGCCCCGAAAATGTGAGGCGAGAGCAAACAGGAAGTGTGTGTGCAGGGTTAGCCCGCAGCTAGTGTGATAAGGATGGAGGGACTGTTTACTTAGGTGTGTGTGTGTGTGTGTGTGTGTGTGTGTGTGTGTGTGTGTGTGTGTGTGTGTGTGTGTGTGTGTGTGTGTGTGTGTGGCCTCGCTTCTCGCCGCCCCGCGCAAGTAGGAAGGAGATGCAGCTGTGTAGACAGGAAGAATGGACGGGCGAGGAGCAGGCGGCGTGCAGAGAGAACATTTATGAGTGCGCACTTTTTTCATGGTGTGTTCAAGGATGTACGAGGGCACAGTGGGAGCTGAAGGGAGCGTGTTAGCTTGCATGCTGCTGCTGCTGCTGCTGCTGCTGCTATTGTTGCTGCCGCTGCACCTGCTCCTGAATGCTGTTGGTGTGTGTGTGTGTGTGTGTGTGTGTGTATGTGTGTATGGTTGTGTGTGTGTGTCGTGATGTGTTCTTGTGTAATTGAACTCAACTGTATTGTAGCGTCAACGTGAGTCTTTTTTTTCTTTTTGTTGTCTTCTTTTTTTTTTCTTGCTTGCTTTGTTATCATGCTTTGTGCTTTCGACTTCCATTACTCTATATTATATGTTATGTGTTGTTAAGGCTTGAAAGAAAAAAATAATTAAAAGATTGCCTCACGCCATAAAAAAAAAAAAGTGATCATGATTTGTAGGTAGATCAAAAGTTAACGTTTGACATTCTATTTGTTAACATTCTATTTGTTTCTTTTGATGAGCACATTTTTTTTGTTATTATTATTTAGAATCGTTACCGTCACAGCAGCTTCCTCGTCACAGCATTACATTACTTCCCTTCTCTCCATATCGAAAGTCTTGTTGGTGACACTGAAGAGCCAGTCAGTGAGACGCGCCACTTGGTCCCCCGCGCCGTTTCCAACACTATTGATCGCTGCTGATTAGTTATCACCCGAGGCTGTTTTCTTCAGTGACAAGTGCGTTCTGATTGTCATGTACGTAATCATCGGAGACAGTTTACACCACCCACGTACATGAAGATTGTTATTTAGTTCTTTAGGGCAGCGAAATACTGTGTTGTGATGACCAGTGTTGTATTGGTGACCTTATTCCTGTATCTTAAGTCATCGTTTTGTTAGGCTTGTTATGTTTTGTTTTCTATTTTACATTGTAGCTGAATATTTTAAGGTGGAGAGTACGTGGAGTGTGTGCTTCCTGCCGTTCAGAGTAAGCCTTGTCCTGGTTAGGTTAGGTTAGGTTAGGTTAGGTTAGGTTAGGTTAGGTTAGGTTAGGTTAGGTTAGGTTTAGGTTAGGTTAGGTTAGGTTAGGTTAGGTTTAGGTTTAGGTTAGGTTAGGTTAGGTTTAGGTTAGGTTAGGTTAGGTTAGGTTAGGTTAGGTTAGGTTTAGGTTAGGTTAGGTTAGGTTAGGTTAGGTTAGGTTAGGTTAGGTTAGGTTAGATTAGCCCAACATCACCACCACCACCTCTGTCTGTCTATCTGTGGAGTCATTCCCGAGCCTCGAGTTGCTTTAGTTGGCTATCTTGTCCGTTGTTTTGTAAAAGCTGCCTCAATCAAGTTAATTATGTAAATGCAAAAATACTCTAAGCATACACTTAACTTAAAGCATGTTACGTCGCTCGTAATGGACAATAGCACATCATTTTGAAGTTGTTTTTTTGTGCTGTTTGTGTGTATAATGATGCTTTATTAAAGTTGCGAGGCTCGGAAGAAAGGCTCCTGAATTTAATGTTATTCACGGTCACTCTCAATAATAATTAACGACTTACTTACATTTTTTCCCTCTGTATCACAACGCTAACTTCTTCTCTACAAATTGTTCATTATAATAATTATGTCGTAAGAAAACACCAGGACGTTGGGAGACTTTGTGAACCAGCGGAGTAACAGTTCTTGTGTTTGGGTCACGTGAAGCCAAGGAGACTGAGGGTGATTTGCTGCAGAGTTTTGTTTTGAGCACGTAAAGCAGGAGTCACGACTGTCAGACACGCACAACCCACGCATGGCTTGAAGGTAATTTTCAAGCTGCGTATCTGACAGTCATCTTCCCTTGTGTTTAAGAAGAAAGGCAGATACACCCTACCACCAAACACCCCAAAAGACAGGTACTCATTACACACACACACACACACACACACACACACACACACACACACACACACACACACACACACACACACACAACACACACGCACAACACACAACACGCACACACACACACACACACACACACACACACACACACACACACACATCAACTTTTTCACGTTTTGTACAATTGTATTCGTCGCGTGATTTGTCTTGGTGAAGAAGTTGTACCAGTTTGAAATCGTATTCTAAGTAATCATCGCCTTGGGGAAATTGATTGATATTCGCTTCTCATAAATATCTGTAGTTGTAACACGTTCATTTATTTTTCCCAGAGAGTAGTTAGCGTCTCTACAGGATATATTGACTCTCACCTGTGTGTGTGTGTGTGTGTGTTTAAATCTACCTCAGTGTTAGAATCAGCGGAGGTGACCGTCATCTTTTAGTTAACATTTGAAGTAATCCTCAATGCGGTTCCTGACATCAAGGATTTTAAAGCGTACAGTAAATATTGTTAAAACGTTCATACATTGTTTTCCCTTTTTGGGGTTTGTGCTGCCAAATGCCATAAATATAAACCTTTAGCCTACAAGAGGAATCAGGGAAGCGTAAATTCTTCCATGAAATTGTAAAGTAAAGGGAAAAATCTTAATTTGCTAGGAAATAGTGTCCTGCAAAGAACTTTTTACTTATTGGGAGTCCTTGAACTGTGGATGTGAGGAGTTTCAAGGCACAGAGGAACATTACCAACAACCAACTCGTGTCCTGCGTGGAACCATCGGTGAAGATAAGATTTTAAACATAGAACTCATACGTAAAAAAGAAAAGAAGAAAATAAAAAGCATCTTCCTGCTAACGTAGCAGAATGACTCAATGTTTAAATCCATTAGACCATCAACTTGTAACGTACATTTTTATTTCTTATTGATTAGTATTCGAAATTTTCAAACGATGAATTTTTAAACGTATCAATACTTAGATTTTGGCCCCCGCAGTGGTCTGTCTAACTATCTTCCCATACATAATCAAGTCACTTAACTGATTATTTTCATATATATTGTTCTGGGTCCACCTGAAGACTAATTACTCTGCACACCTGGCGTCACATTCTTTGTATGTATTTAGCAAAACTCACTTTGTAAGCGTTATGATATTAGCTGATGAGTTACATATATTTTTTTGTTTTGTTTGATTAATTCTAACTAACAGACATTTTTGAGTTCATATACATATATTTCTTTTTTTATACTATTATCATTATTTTTATGGTAGTCATTAAGAATTCATCCGTGTAAACAATCAGAATGCAGTGTAAATAGAAGCAGAATACGAATACATTATCCCCTTCCACTGTGAACGTGAATGTGGAAGCATCAATACTATACTCCCGCTGTCTGGTGTCTGGTGCTGCCATCTGGTGAAAAATAGTTCATATCGATCCTACTTCCCTTTCAAATACGCTTCGCAATACATTATGGATTTTTTTCTTACTGTAATTGTGATCGACGTGTTACATTGTCAGACTCTAAAACATCTTAACTTAACTTACTATCCCTTCCGGCATTCTTAAGAGACTTCCTTTCGCTTGTCAAGTCATTAATCGATTATTTTTTCTTATTCACCTCGACATTGTGTTACATCCGCGTCACTTGATGGATGACTTGAAGGATGACTCGCCTCACGTGCAATCCATCTCATTCCACACCACCCGCAGCCGTGCATTGATGTCGCTCAATGCCACACCACACCATATAATTTTTTTTTTTTTATTCCATCTCCTTTTATTGGTCCACTGTAGGATGTCTTTGCTACAGTGTTAGAAGGATAGGTATGGGTATGGGTATGGGTATGGGTATGGGTATGGATGGCTACATAGGTCACATTGCAGTATAATATTCATGTATAGCCAACGTGTTTGCAATGGTGGAATAGTGTGTGTGAACTTGTAATTATTATCAACACAGTTATGTCAGATATTCATTTTTTAGGAAGTGAATATTCCCTGTACGCACTACATAATAACATAACATAACATAACATAACATAACATAGCATAACATAACATAAGGAGACTGCAAAGGTTTATATAGTAATATTTAATGATTTTACACAAGCCGAGGGAGCGGGACAGTCCGTACACTTCCTCTGAATGTTTCTATTGTTGCTCGTATCTTTTTTTTTATAACGGAATATTGCATACATACACCGCTGTCTCGATTGATAAAGACTCACTACAGATATTTGTCCACGGAATTAAATTTACTTTCTGTATATCGACAGTACGTAACACTATCTCAATTTTACTCACACGGAGGCAACCTGATAGTCTTGTCGCTTCTCAAGATGTAAAATTAGAGTGTGAGTGTGACATATTTGCATCACAGTAAAGTTTCATGTTCTCTTTAAGGTCAATGTGCGCTCTAATACCAAAGAAAAAGTGGATCTTGTGTTATCTTATTTGTCTTGTAATGTTTTTTTTTATATTTGCATTGATTCGTTACTTTATTATTTGACTTACTTGGTGATGCTTTGAAAACTATTAATGTGTTTCATAATTTGGAAAACAGTGAAGGCGGGGAAGGTGTGTTGTTGTAGGAGTGAGGTGTGCAATGTGTAGTGGTGTGTGGTGGTGGTGTGTGGTGGTGGTGATGTTGTGGTGGTTTGTAGTTGGCTAGTGGTGGCGTCAAGACTGTCATTGTAAAAGGCATTCACTTCTTGAACATTATTGTGATATATGAATTTTACAAAGCCAGATGCATTGCCAAGTGAAATCCAATGCTACCAAACTTTCCACATTAAATCAAACTCGATATTCTGTAGTAAAGTTCATGGAATCTCTTTCTTTCTATATAGGCGTCTACATGCTACGTATATTATATTTTTCTTATTCAATGTCGTAAGGTTAGTTATATCATTTTTCTTAATATTTCAAGTTTATAGATCTGTCTGTAAGTTTAGGAATTGAAAATGTCCTTCAATCTTGCAAATGCCAACCAACAAATCTTTGTCTTCCAGTTAAGTTTTATAGTTTTTTTAAGTTGTGACTCGGTCTTTCCTTATTTTTTTTTTTCAGAAATTATTCTCACCATTTCTATACAACTACTAGTTTTCGCGTTCAAAACATTGGATTACTGATTACTGATCATTTTAGTTTATGTTAGTTAATGTTGTGTTGCAATTAGTAGGAAATGTAGATGAATCTTATTCAATATCCCGTTATCATTATTAACATTTCCTTTACGAAATATCTTCCTTTGCAAATAAATGATATTTTTTTGTAATTATTCAAGGAAGCATATTACTTCCCTGAAATTCTTTTGTCTATTTTATAAGCCTCACAAAAGGTGTGGTACTTAATTTTTGCATCGGAAATTATAACTTCTTTGTAAATGTAAAAAGATATATTCAAACAATCTTATTTTTCCACTTTAACGTTACACTTTTTTGAGAGATGCTCACTTGTTTAGATAATTGTTACAGATTCTGATTCAATACTTTTGGATCAAACATTTAATTAGTTAAGCCTTATCTTGGTGATCTGAACGAAATCTTAAGCATCACTGATTTGTTTAGTCTCCCGCATTACTGTACAAATTTATTCATGATGCAACTTCTGTTTACTGTTTTACTAGAACACCAAAGACGCAAATTACTCTCCGTTCTTACTCGAACAGTGCATTGAATATTAGCTCGTAGGATTTTTTTTTAATAATAATGATAATAATGATAATAATAACAATAATAATAATAATAATAATAATAATAATAATAATAATAATAATAATAATAATAATAATAATAATGATAATGATAACAATAATGACAATGATAATAATGATTCTCTCTCTCTCTCTCTCTCTCTCTCTCTCTCTCTCTCTCTCTCTCTCTCTCTCTCTCTCTCTCTCTCTCTCTCTCTCTCCTCTCTCTCTCTCTCTCTCTCTCTCTCTCTCTCTCTCCTCTCTCTCTCTCTCTCTCTCTCTCTCTCTCTCTCTCTCTCCCCCCCCCTCTCTCCTCTGGGGCGCCATTTTGCCGGCCGTTCACCTTGCATCACCAACAAAATATGTTCAGTTCAAATAAAAGTAAATGATACTTATTACGCATTATAAGATGAAGGAAGGAATGTACTTAGCGAACATAATGGTAAAAATATTATGCATTACGAATTAAAGGCGCGTTTGAGAGAGAGAGAGAGAGAGAGAGAGAGAGAGAGAGAGAGAGAGAGAGAGAGAGAGAGAGAGAGAGAGAGAGAGAGAGAGAGAGAGAGAGAGAGAGAGAGAGAGAGAGAGAGAGAGAGAGAGAGAGAGAGAGAGAGAACTGAAAAAAATACCAAAATTTACCTTGATAAAAAAAAACTGTGATATTTATTAGTATAGACCATTGGATGCAATAATGAGTGTACGTTCTGAAAACAGGTATATAATATTATTTCTAAATGTCAAAACAACATTCACACATATTTGATTACACTTGACACTCCCGGAAGGAAGGCTCGGCAAACCAGATGGAATTCATAGAAAGAAAATGATATTCAGTCAGCATGAACTCACAAGACGAGGCTGTCAATTACCTGTTGACTAGCGTAGGATAATAACAGTGAATATAAACTATTAATAACCTAACCATGGGGACGGTAAACTTAGGCTACCTTAAACATATGTAAGCGACAAGGAAGTCAGGAAGTCAGGAAGTCAGGAAGTCAGGAAGTCAAAGAGGAACTTTTCACCACGGTATAAATTTTCACATCAGAGACTTAACAAGTAAAAAAATATATATTTCTTGTAAAAAAATAAAATATAAATAAAAAATATGAAACCAAAACAAGGAAGACAGTAGTTATTTAGCCTAAAGGAACATTTCAAAATCATAAAACAAAGGGGGAATTTCATATGAACCTACACACATCAAAAAAAAAAAATTTACCCAAGACGATTTTTTCCGAACTTTAAGCAAAAAGATAAACCCCAAAACTGCATCTATACACACACAAGACAAGGCAGACGATGAAGGGAAAAACTACAACACACCACCAATCCCTAGTCATGAAGGGACGAGAACATTAGCAAGGTGCAGTGTGGGTGATGGGTGCCTCGCCTTGTCCTCTTGTCCTCCTTGTCCTTGCTACTCTGAGAACGACAGCGGGAAGGCACCGAGAGGCAGAGGAAATGTATCCCCGCCTCCAGCTTGTGTTAGGTTCTGTTACTGTCTCTTGTCATCTTGGTCCATTGGTTCAGTACCGTGTTGAGAAGAAAGATATAAGGAATAGGTCTTGTTATAGAAGCGGTCTGGTCTTCGCCCCGAGCGTGTGTAGAGCGGACGGACAGACGGACGAATAAACTGACGGACAGACGGGCGGGCGGGCGGCGGCGGTGTGGTAGAGGGAGAAACGAGAAACGGAAAGGATAGAAATGTTGGAATTGGAGATGGAAAAAGAAGTGATGTAAAATACCAGTCAGTGTCCGATGTCGATATGGAGCCAACATATTATTTTTTTATAAAGAATTTTCAAGACCATTCCAACACTATGGGATGTGTTCATTGTATATGTTATGTGTACGTATGTCCGTATGCATGTGTGTGTGTGTGTGTATTTATGTGTGTATGGATGTATGCATGTACCTTTGTATAATATGTATGTATCTATCTATTCATTTACCCTTTCAACCTGTCTTTCTATATGTCTGTCTATATATATGTCTGTCTACCTATCTATTCATCTGTCTATTTAGCCGTTTATTTATATTTTCCTGTATATGAATATGTGAATATGTAAATCAGAAACTAACTCATTTGAAATTCTGGTTTTTTCACTTATTAATTTGTTACTATTATCATTATCATTATTATTATTATTATTTATACTATTGTTTATTCATTTTCTTTATAAATATTTCACACAATAACGCATCAAACTTTCTGCCTTTCTCTTCCTATACTTGGCCTTCCGTGTAGTGCGATAAATGCCTGTCTCATGTAACCGTGTGAGCGGTGAATGACCTTAGCTCTTTAACTCCGTGGTGGATGGGGAGCCGCTTCCTACATCCTTCCTACATACAAATTGATGATGATGGGAATCACTATTTGGTAGAGCTATGCACTTGCTTCTTTTAGCAGATATCTTTTAGCGACGGGAACCAGATCTAATTA
>JAPQNM010000018.1:1633952-1638952 GCA_029783475.1 Metacarcinus magister
TTTTCTGCGGATGTGAGTGGAGCGTTGTGTGTGTGTGTGTGTGTGTGTGTGTGTGTGTGTGTGTGTGTGTGTGTGTGTGTGTGTGTGTGTGTGTGTGTGTGTGTGTGTATGTGTGTGTGTGTGTGTGTGTGTGTGTGTGTGTCTCTACGAAGACCCTGGACAATTTCATCGCTATATGATCACTTGTTAGGTTTCTAGGTTTGAGCTAAAAAGTGGGAGGAAGGAGGCGTGGAGGAGGCGGTGGCTGGAGGAGACTGATGGAGGAGGGTGGAGGTGGGGGCTGGAAGAGGGTGGAGGCGAGGGCTGGAGGCTGGTGGAGAGGGGTGATGGAGGAGGGTAGAGGCGGATGGTGGCTGGAGGATAGTGGTTATTTATGTAATGTTGAACTGAGATCTTCATCCTCAACATCCTCGTCTCTGATATCGTGATGAGAACCAGAGTATCACGCCCTTATGATTTTTCCACATCATTGTTAACACGAGAGAAAAAGAACCGACGCACACACACACACACACACACACACACACACACACACACACACACACACACACACAAAGAAGTGATCGGATTGCCAGCGCTGACGGATTACACTGAAGAAGGATGACCTCTAAACGCAGGAGGAAGCACGTATATAGTAGCCTTTGTGTGGCTCTGTATCCGAGCAGTGATAACCCTAGCATGTACTTTAATCTCATGCTAATACTTCAGAAACTCTTCCTCCTCCTCCTTCTCCTCAACACACACTCTTACTTTTCCACCTCTCCCATTCCCTCTGGTTATGTCTCGCTTACCTAACTACCGAGAAGGGAGATCTTAGCCTTGCCTTAACAAGAATATAATACCAGTGAGATATTGTTATTTGATGATGGATTTCTTGGTAAGTAAAAGTCTCGTTAATAAAAGTTAGAGTATACTACATGGATGGTGTAGGAAATACTTAATGAATAGCAAAACAGTGACAGACATACAGACAAACAGATATAACATAGAATAAACCAAAAAGAAAGAAAAAAATATGCCATAGATTGACCGAAATTAAACAAAACATCAGGAACATTGAACATTTCCACGCGGGACAAACAAACAAAACAATAACAACAATCATAAACATCCCTTCCCACACACACACACACACACACACACACACACACACACACACACACACACAGGTGAGTGACTCTGGCCAACCTGATGATGACAACCAGGTGACGCCAGGTGGCCGCCGCTGCTGCACTGCCACTTGTTAGGTGACTTAGGTGAAAGTAGCGAAGCGTGACGGAGGGAGACAGCAAAGATCCCTCCTACTTATCTGTTTCTGTTATGTTTATGTGCGTTTTCCAGAGCAGGAGGAAAAGGATAGGAAGGATGACGATGACAAGGGTGAAAGGGGAGTAAGGAGAGGAAACAAGACAACCTGATCATCTGAAGGAGTGAAGGAGTGAAGGAGTGAAGGAGTGAAAGAGTGAGGATTATAAGTATATACGTGATATGAATAGTAGTGTAGGATTCATCGTGTCTGTGTGTGTGTGTGTGTGTGTGTGTGTGTGTGTGTGTGTGTGTGTGTGTGTGTGTGTGTGTGTGTGTGTGTGTGTGTGTGTTCTGTTTTCTCAGTCTTTGTCTAACTTCCCTCCTCCCTCTATGTGTGTGTGTGTGTGTGTGTGTGTGTGTGTGTGTGTGTGTGTGTGTGTGTGTGTGTGTGTTGGAGGGGGGGGGGCGGCATCGAAAGCGAAGGTAGATTGGTAGGCCACTGAGAAGAATGGAACTAATTCTCCAGTTGCCGGGGGTGAGAGGGAGGCGTGGGGGGAAAGGGGGTCTAGGTGCCTCTGCTTCATGGGAGACTCACCTCGACCTTCTCTTAATCAGCCCCATTGTAGAGACAGAGATGCGGTTCACAGACTCCCTCGGAAATAAAAAGGAATTCTTGTGGTTAGTACGCGAGAGCTTAACTAAATGACAGACCACACGTATGGAAAAAAAAATAAAACCTAACTCCTATTTTATTCTTCTAAGATACTCTAGATTACAATGATGGTTCGTGTTCGTTCGTCGTTTGTATGATGTATTTAGGAAGTTTGTTTTTATTTAGGAAGATTCAGGGAGTTGGTCAATGGGTGAGAGTATTGAGAGATTACCATAAGTCGAGGCGTGTGTGCCTGGCTGGTGCTTTCCAAACGAACTGGAGACTCATACACACACACACACACACACACACACACACACACACACACACACACACACACACGCACACGCACACGCACGCACACACACACACACACACACACACACACACACACACACACACACACACACACACACACACACACACACACACACACACACACATACACACACACACACCACAAACACTTAACTAGTTCAATAGGGAGAGGCAGCACTGGGGACGGTTTTCCACACGCAACAATGATTTTCTTCCTGCATTTATTTACTAGTAAGGATAACACTTGAATGTCACTATTATTTTCTTTTTTCTTTTTAGTAATATATGTAACCATTTGACATACCTGCAAAAAGAAAGAGTGAGTTAGTCTTGATATAAACAATACATTGGAAGCCACATTGAGTCCTTTCCTCGTAGGTTATTATTTTTTCTCTCCATCAGGTATTCTTTCGTTTTTTTTTTTTTATTATTTGCTAGTCTATTGTTGTTGACAGGTCAGGTCAGGTCAGGTCAGGTCATTCATTATTCAGCAAAATTTCCTGGTGTGCGTAAAAAAAAAAAGTGAAGATCAAGGAATTATTATACATACCCAACGTTTTTTTTTTTAATAGCATCCTGCAGAGCGACTTTATGTTTCGTCTGGTAAGAAGGATTTTTCTTTTTCCAGAAGAGGTAAAATGTAAGGGTTGGAAGCAAGCTGCATCCATATTTTCCTTATGAATAATTAATGTAATCATGCGAGTTTTTCAATGGTTCTTGGTTTGAGGTAAAATAAAAGAATATATTATAAACTGTCATCCTATCACTCAGGAATATCTAAGGTGATGTTTGATATAAAGAATCACTAGACGGTGTTAGGCTTAATGGACACGAAAAAGTAAAGATCTTGTTTATAAAGAGAGATCCTGAGCCCTACATCCTATACTATACATTCCGGTAAAGATTCGTTTCTTGACCCATTCGATATCTCCTTACCTTTATAATGCACTGTAAATTCAACTTCAGATAAAAGTTCAGATCACCTCAAACAGTTATACCGCTGAATTACAGAAAAAAATACAATCTTTTTTTTCTCCTTCGCTTCGAAAAATAAAGTTTCGTTTGGTTTGAAAAACGTTCTGTTATTTGTCAATACAAGTTAAGGTACAGGCTTACCGTAATTGTCTTCAGCAATTACTTCTTCTGGAAACCGATTAGGTAAAGTTTAATTTTCAGAGCGTTTACACTGCATATTCTTAAACAAAGGACTGGAAAGACCCACGGACGAGCTAGGCTAAAAGTGAGCAGCAGTCTGATTTGTATTCCAGCTCAGATCACAACCAAAACTGACGGAAAACAATTGTCTACACTTACTGCAGGATAAACAAAGGGAAGTGAATAACATATACTCGAGACTTAACATGTATCCCGCGACGTGTCTTGCTTGCTTTCTTCTCTCCTGGCTTCTGTTCCTTTCCTTTGCTGTCTGGCACTATAATTAGGGAGTATTAAGAGAATGTGTAAGATAGAGAGAGAGAGAGAGAGAGAGAGAGAGAGAGAGAGAGAGAGAGAGAGAGAGAGAGAGAGAGAGAGAGAGAGAGAGAGAGAGAGAGAGAGAGAGAGAGAGAGAGAGAGAGAGAGAGAGAGAGAGAGAGAGAGAGAGGAGAGAGAGAGAGAGAGAGAGAGAGAGAGAGGAGAGAGAGAGAGAGAGGAGAGAGAGAGAGAGGAGAGAGAGAGAGAGAGAGAGAGAGAGAGGAGAGAGAGAGAGAGAGAGAGAGAGAGAGAGAGAGAGAGAGGAGAGAGAGAGAGAGAGAGAGAGAGAGAGAGAGAGAGAGAGAGAGAGAGAGAGAGAGAGGAGAGAGAGAGAGAGAGAGATGAGAGAGAGGAGAGAGAGAGAGAGAGAGAGAGAGAGAGAGAGAGAGAGAGAGGAGAGAGAGAGAGAGAGAGAGAGAGAGAGAGAGAGAGAGAGAGAGAGAGGGAGAGAGAGAGAGAGAGAGAGAGAGAGAGAGAGAGAGAGAGAGGAGAGAGAGAGAGAGAGAGAGAGAGAGAGAGAGAGAGAGAGAGAGAGAGAGAGAGAGAGAGAGAGAGAGAGAGAGATCACTTGCAGGCCGTCAAGAAGAGCACCTCACCTCACTGACTTACCTTTCCTCCTCAGGTTTCCAGTGAGGTCCCGGCAGCTCCCCGCCTCAGAAAAGGTAAGTTACGTGTCTGTTCTCGTAGGAGTGGCGGCAGTGGGTGTGTCAGAGGCTCAGACAAGACATCTGAGTGGCACTGGTACATTTAATTATTTAACAACAGATCTAGACACTTCTCTTGTTAACTCCCACACATATAACCTTTGTCCTGTAGCTTATATGTTGCTGTACCTGTGCATTATTGAACCAATTTTTATATAGACACACATTTCATTTTACGTTTTCGTTTGCCTCGTAAATGTGTACGGTGCAAAATGATGACATAGTGTTCTTGTGTGTAGAGAAGCTAGACACGATGCGCGGGACCTGTTCTGTTCGGGTTAACTGATTGATAATAATACTTGAGGCAGGTCATCATTATGCGAGTTTAAAACCGCATTAAAGAGAACTAACTGCATTTTTTTTATTCATTTAGTTATTTATTATCATCGAGATTTTTATTTATTTATTTTTTTTTTTTTTTTTTGACGAGAACATATTTTTCCTAATTTTCTTTCCTCTCACATTCACAGTTAAGAAATATACACCATAATAATAATCCCTTTAATAAAAAATAATAAAAAAAAAGGTAAAGGAATTCATATTTGAAGTGAATTATGCTGCAGACTTTATTATTTCTTCTTCTTTAGGATATGTTCAAATTAGTA
>JAPQNM010000018.1:1648952-1651452 GCA_029783475.1 Metacarcinus magister
AAACTGTACAACTGATATTATGAATATTTGTTCTATGACTAATAATTACGCAGTAAAATTAAACTTATATTTATATAAAAACATGACTTTCCTCCTCATTTTCTCGAAAGCTATTAGAGATATTGGAAATATCATTGCAGCATCTGATACACCTAATTAAACTGTACAACTGTCATTATGAATATTTGTTCTATGACTAATAATTACGCAGTAAAATGAAACTTAATATTTATTATAAAACATGAATTTTCCTCCTCATTTTCTCGAAAGCTATTAGAGATATTGGAAATATCATTGCAGCATCTGATACACCTAATTAAACTGTACAACTGTCATTATGAATATTTGTTCTATGACTAATAATTACGCAGTAAAATGAAACTTAATATTTATATAAAAACATGAATTTCCTCCTCATTTTCTCGAAAGCTATTAGAGATATTGGAAATATCATTGCAGCATCTGATAGACCTAATTAAAATCTACTACTGTCATTATGAATATTTTCACTAGTACTAATAAATACGAGTAAAATTTTACTTTTTTTTAAAATTACTTTCTTCCTCGTTTTCTCGAAAGCTATTAGAGATATTGGAAATATCATTGCATCATCTGATACACCTAATTCAAACTGTACAACTGATATTATGAATATTTGTTCTATGACTAATAATTACGCAGTAAAATAAAACGTAATTTTTATATAAAAACATGACTTTCCTCGTCATTTTCTCGAAAGCTATTAGAGATATTGGAAATATAATTGCAGCATCTGATAGACCTAATTAAACTGTACAACTGATCATTATGAATATTTGTTCTATGACTAATAATTACGCAGTAAAATGAAACTTAATATTTATATAAAAACATGAATTTCCTCCTCATTTTCTCGAAAGCTATTAGAGATATTGGAAATATCATTGCAGCATCTGATACACCTAATTAAACTGTACAACTGATATTATGAATATTTGTTCTATGACTAATAATTACGCAGTAAAATGAAACTTAATATTTATATAAAAACATGAATTTCCTCCTCATTTTCTCGAAAGCTATTAGAGATATTGGAAATATCATTGCAGCATCTGATACACCTAATTAAACTGTACAACTGTCATTATGAATATTTGTTCTATGACTAATAATTACGCAGTAAAATGAAACTTAATATTTATATAAAAACATGACTTTCCTCCTCATTTTCTCGAAAGCTATTAGAGATATTGGAAATATCATTGCAGCATCTGATACACCTAATTAAACTGTACAACTGTCATTATGAATATTTGTTCTATGACTAATAATTACGCAGTAAAATGAAACTTAATATTTATATAAAAACATGACTTTCCTCCTCATTTCTCGAAAGCTATTAGAGATATTGGAAATATCATTGCAGCATCTGATACACCTAATTAAACTGTACAACTGATCATTATGAATATTTGTTCTATGACTAATAATTACGCAGTAAAATGAAACTTAATATTTATATAAAAACATGACTTTTCCTCCTCATTTTCTCGAAAGCTATTAGAGATATTGGAAATATCATTGCAGCATCTGATACACCTAATTAAACTGTACAACTGTCATTATGAATATTTGTTCTATGACTAATAATTACGCAGTAAAATGAAACTTAATATTTATATAAAAACATGACTTTCCTCCTCATTTTCTCGAAAGCTATTAGAGATATTGGAAATATCATTGCAGCATCTGATACACCTAATTAAACTGTACAACTGATATTATGAATATTTGTTCTATGACTAATAATTACGCAGTAAAATGAAACTTAATATTTATATAAAAACATGAATTTCCTCCTCATTTTCTCGAAAGCTATTAGAGATATTGGAAATATCATTGCAGCATCTGATACACCTAATTAAACTGTACAACTGTCATTATGAATATTTGTTCTATGACTAATAATTACGCAGTAAAATGAAACTTAATATTTATTTAAAAACATAACTTTTCTCCTCATTTCCTCGAAAGCTATTAGAGATATTGGAAATATCATTGCAGCATCTGATACACCTAATTAAACTGTACAACTGTCATTATGAATATTTGTTCTATGACTAATAATTACGCAGTAAAATGAAACTTAATATTTATATAAAAACATGACTTTTCCTCCTCATTTTCTCGAAAGCTATTAGAGATATTGGAAATATCATTGCAGCATCTGATAGACCTAATTAAACTGTACAACTGTCATTATGAATATTTGTTCTATGACTAATAATTACGCAGTAAAATGAAACTTAATATTTATATAAAAACATGACTTTCCTCCTCATTTTCTCGAAAGCTATTAGAGATATTGGAAATATCATTGCAGCATCTGATACACCTAATTAAACTGTACAAACTGTAATTATGAATATTTGTTCTATGACTAATAATTACGCAGTAAAATGAAACTTAATATTTATATAAAAACATGACTTTCCTCCTCATTTTCCCGAAAGCTATTAGA
>JAPQNM010000018.1:1656452-1663952 GCA_029783475.1 Metacarcinus magister
TGTAGTGCTGGCCGCGCCCCGTCTAATAAGGAGTTACAGTTGACATCGTAGTAGTTTGCCGTGAAACATTGCCAGCACGACGACACGTATCCGTAAAGCATTGAAATTGTCTCCATACAACTATGAAAGACGACATTCAAGTCAACAAAACGTGTCTCGGAAAACTCATGCATCTCAACCAGCGATAATTGAGCACGAGAAGGGATGCATGGTGTGTGTGTGTGTGTGTGTGTGTGTGTGTGTGTGTGTGTGTGTGTGTGTGTGTGTGTGTGTGTGTGTGTGTGTGTGTGTGTGTGTGTGTGTGTGTGTGTGTGTGTGTGTGTGTGCGTGCGTGTATATATGTTTATTTATTCATTTATTTACATATAATTAGGCACAAAATGTATACAGATATAATCCTGGACGTAAATACATTTTTAAGCAACATGCAAGTTTTATTGAACGTAAGTAGGAACCCTTTGAAGGCAACACATCATCATAAAAAGTAAAACATTAGTCGTAGCATACATATATTTGTAGACTTCTTAGGTAAGTGAAAATAAAATTACAGCTGATAAATTATACGAAAATAATGAGCCATAAACGTTGCCCTTATGACACAGACAGTGTGTTCCGTAATGACAACTCGTGCTCAGCCTGTGCAGAGAATTCATTAAGGCTGCTGCCACGAGCATATTCACCGTACATTTGCATTCTTATCTCTCGTGATATTTCCCCTCGTGTGTGTGTGTATTTGCTTTCAAAATAAAATGACAATATTTGCACTCAATGTACTTACACACACACACACACACACACACACACACACACACACACACACACACACACACACACACACACACACACACACACACACACACACACACACACACACACACACACATGCACTCACTATATAAGAGAGAGAGAGAGAGAGAGAGAGAGAGAGAGAGAGAGAGAGAGAGAGAGAGAGAGAGAGAGAGAGAGAGAGAGAGAGAAAGAGAAAGAGAGAGAATCACCTTTCCCTATCCCCTCCTTCAGGTTAGAATAGTTAACAAAACATCAATCAAGTGTGTACTCAAATGATCAATTATCCAAGGCACGCCACGAGGAGCTGATAAACAGACCGATGGACAGACAGGATGAGTGGCGGGACACTGACTAACGTTCACAATGATGGACTTGAAGACACGTCAGCGGACAGCTTGGCCGCTTGGAAGGCAGACTGAGTGAGGTTGACAAACGTACAAACTTACCTGCGGATGGGCAAACGGACGGACGGACAGAATAGCTATTTGGAAGATAGATAAGACAGGTTTGCGGCAAAGTGGAAAGACATACGTATAAAGGAATACAAAGGAAAAAGGAAACAACAGCACGACAGACTGGTTGGAAGAAAGATAAACTGTGTGACAGGTTGACAGACAGACTGGCCAGTAAAAAGATAGACGAACAGGCTAGACTGGGAAAAGACAGCTAGATCTGCAAGAAGACACACTTACGTACAGGCTGACTGACGAGAAGACAGACTAACGGCCAAGCTGACCACCGGGAAGACAGGTAGACGGACAGGCTGACCGGCGGGGCGGGGCGGGGCGGGGCGGGGCGTGAGGCCTCCCAAAGGCAACGGTCGCTCCGGCAATATCTTGATGGCCGAGGTGAGGAGGGGCGGGGACTGATCCATTCGTTCTTATTTCCTGTCTGACGCTGTGGCCAGCTCGTCCCTTCCCCCATCTCCCCCACTCACCCCTTACAGTCCTCTGCACCCCTCCGCGCCCCTCCCCAAACCTCATCTCCCCTACTCTTCTGCTGTCCCTTCTGCCTCTCCCTCCCTCCCTCCCTCCTTCCTTGCCTTGCCTTGCCTTGCCTCCAGCCTTTCCTGGCCCTTACCAATTTCCAAACTGTTCCCCGGCTGCCCCCTCCCTTCCGGCCCCACATTTGCCGCTCCTACAGCTGTTCTTTGCTGCCTTGCCCCGTTATATCTCTTTCCATTGCTGTTATTGTTATTGTTATCGATTATTCTGTCACAAGCGTCGTCCCGCCTGTGTTAGTCTTCCGACCTGCTTACATTATTTACTCCTCCCGTCGTGTTGCTTCTTCCTCCGTCGAAGGTAAAGAAAAAAGGCAAACACGGTGTGGAGGAAAATGTTATTTTTGGTAAGCTACACGACGTCCGTCCGACCAGACATATTTTTTTGATGTGACTTTTATGTTCCATGAGATTATTATTATAGTGCGTTATGTAATTTTGTGGCGTCACTGCTCCGTCTATTCCTTTCTGGGTTTATTATTTTTTTTTCTTACGTGTGTGTTTTTGGTGGTGGGTGCGTGCGTGCGTGCGTGTGTTGGTGTTGTTGTGCCTTGTGCTACCGCCTGCTGTATAGTCACTTCATCCTGCCGCGGTGCAAGACGCTGAAGGGACACCACTGACTGTAGATCGTGTCAGGCAGCCACGACCATCCCCCACACCACCAACCTGGCCGTACATTTCTTGTTTTCTCATTGTGATTAACATTTGATAATATTTACACAACAGCAGAAAGTATTGTGTTCATCATTTCGATTCGCGAGCTGTTATTCATTGTAAGTTTTCCTTACATTTGTACTTTGAATCAGTGTTTTAATGCCGGAGATTAACGTGTTCATTAAGACTTTAATGGTGATACATAATTAACATGACACATAACCATTGCCAGGTAAACCCAACCTATTGATGAATTATTTTGTATTTTCATTAGTAATAATTACCTTATATCCTTAATCAATTAATTATGATGACATTAGTTAACCATATCCAACACGTTATTATTAGTTCACTTCAATTGCTAGTTGCTTTGCTGTAAAAAAAAATAATATTGAGTCAGGTGATAGTATAGATAACAGCTTAGTAATCTACTTGGTAATATAACAATGTGTAATATATATATATATATATATATATATATATATATATAAATATATACACACAAACACATACATGTGTGGTGTGGTGTGTGGTGTGTGTGTGTGTGTGTGTGTGTGTGTGTGTGTGTGTTTGTGTGTGCATAATCACCACCACAGATCATCCCTTGCATCACATTACCACCATCACCACCCGCGCGCAAAACGACGGATTCACGAATTCCTAAAAATGCGTTTGAAGGATGAAAAATGTTTGATGTTTATGTATGGGTTTGTTTCTAGTAATAATAATAATAATAATAATAATAATAATATTAATAATAACAATAATATTAATAATAATAATATTAATAATAATAATAATAATAATAATAATAATAATAATAATAATAATAATAATAATAATAATACCATGAAAAAAAGATACAAAACCCATTTCTTCAAGGAGAGATAAAAAAAAATAAACCACAGTTCGGCTTCATCTCCATTTATAGACGAAATAAGGAATCGAGTCTGGAGCATCTGGCCTCGTACCTTCCTTACTACTGCTATTACTACTATTACTACTACTACTACTACTACTACTACTACTACTACTACTACTACTACTACTACTACTACTACTACTACTACTACTACTACTACCACCACCACCACCGTCTCCTCCCAACTCCCTTCCCTCCTCCCTCCCCTCAACCCTACCATGCATGTGTCTCACGCTGCTCACGCTGCTTTGCATGGAGCTGTATCTCTGATTAGACAGACTTCCCGAACCTTACTATTCCCCTCTCCCTTTACTCCCCTTCCCCCCATTCCCATCACCTCCCCTTACCTTAGCATCTTTCCTCTCCATCTTCCACGCCCTCCACCACCCCTTTACCCCTTTTTATCCCTTTAACCCTTTCCCCCTTGGCATCCCTCGTACTCAGACCATCGATATCTGCCTCAGCGGGGGAGTGTCGCTGAGATGCTGCGCCTTTATCCCGCCTCAGCCTGACGTTGATGCAGCTGTAGCGAGGGATGACGACTGGAGGCTGGCGGTAAAAGTTGTGGCTGTAGTAATAGTAGTAGTGGTGTAGCGAGGAGAAGGAAGAGTGGTTGTTGTTGTTGTTGGTGGTGGTGGTGTTGTTTAGTAGTAGTTTTAGTTGTAGTAGTAGTAGTAGTAGTAGTAGTAGTAGTAGTAGTAGTAGTAGTAGTAGTAGTAGTAGTAGTAGTAGTATAGTAGTAGTAGTAGTAGTAGTAGAAGTAGTAGAAGTAATTAGTAGTAGTAAAACCGTTGTTATAAAAAACTTAGTGACAATAGAAGCTGCTTAGCTGTCAAAACTATACGAAAATACTACAACTAAGATTGAAGACACTCTAAAGTGCCTTCCATCTATTTCATGATGTTATAGAAAAGGAAAGCAAATAAAATCAATCCGTTATAATAGTTTTTTGTAACAGATTAATGTTATTTGGTTTCGTTTTCTATAACTATTACTGAATAACAACTGATTGCAAGTATTTTCTATTCCATTCCTACATATATATTTATGTTATAATTCCATTTTACTATTGCTTTCTTACTCTTTCTTCACTATTTTATATTTCTTTTACGTAAGCCTCATACTTTTTGGGCTATAAAAAAAAGAAAATCATGATTTCAACCAAGAAGTCTAAGGGAAGGGAAACGTTAGTTTATGTTAAGTTTAGGTTTCGTCAGAATTTCGACAAGACTCCTGAAAATTGGTACCAAGAGATTCTAGGTCATGCTGATCACGAATCTGGAGTCAATTTTCTGATTACTATCAATATGGTATTTTTGATTTTGTGGCCCCAAACATTTCACCATAATTGAATTCGAACAATACTTTCCCCATTTTATTACAAAAATATTACTCCTACAGGAAAAATGCATTGAATTAACGTTATGGATATTGATAACATATATCAGCTGCTGTTATCAGTTTTTTAATAACCTTTATACCTATGGAGAAAATGTACGTTATGTGAAAAAAAAGAATTATGTAGTTTTATGCAGTTTTTAATTTATATTTACATTTCGATTGCATTAAACTTATGCTCAAAAGAACGAGAGTGTCCTGCTCTTTCTTTCATATTTATACTTTTTTTACGTACACCTCATACTTTTCGAGTTATTTTAAAAAACATTATTTCTGACAAAAAATCTGAGGATGTACCCTTGGAAATTTCATGAACATTTTGACACCTCTAAACCTCATGAAAATTGGTACATAGAGGTTTTCGGTCATGCTGATCATGAATCTGGACTAAGTTTTCTAATTACTCTAATTGTTTTGAGTTTGCAGTATACCTAATACCAAGAAAAAGGTGTGTGTTCGTATGTGTGTGGTAGGAGGAGGGAGGGTGCTAGGGATGTGGCCTGGGAGCCAAGGGGGCGGCAGCCTGAAAAAGTTTGGAAACCCCTACTCAAAACAATGATACAAGTATGAAGGTAACACAGAGAACACACTTGGCATTGCTACGAAACAGTTGTATCATTTGAAAAAGGAACCAAGTGAAATTATATATAATGAACCAATTTATTCTACTACTATACTACTACTACTACTACTACTACTACTACTACTACTACTACTACTACTACTACTACTACTACTACTACTACTACTACTACTACTACTACTACTACTACTACTATACTACTACTACTACTACTACTACTACTACTACTACTACTACTACTACTACTACTACTACTATACTACTACTACTACTACTACTACTATACTACTACTACTACTACTACTACTACTACTACTACTACTACTACTACTACTACTACTACTACTACTACTACTACTACTACTACTACTACTATTACAAGTATAACAATAGGTTCGTGGATGTGTGAGAATCATAAATCACTGTCCATCCATTCAGGTGTGTTGCCCTTCACTGCCAGGCTCTACACAGTGCCTTCCCTCGTCTTCTTTGGTACTATTATTCTTTCTTTTTTTCTCTTTCTCTTTTTTTTCTCTTTTTCTCTCTCTTTTTTTTTTCTCTCATTATCGATTACATATAAGTCGTCGTCGCTGTATCGCCCCAATACTTCTTTCTCTCTCTCTCTCTCTCTCTCTTCCTGTTTTTCTTTTCTTCGTGTGTTCTGTTTATCATTCTTTTTTTCATGTTAGTTGTATGTATGTCTTTCTTTCTTTCTTTCTTTCTTTCTTTCTTTCTTTCTTTCTTTCTTGCCATCCATCTTTCCCTTTCTTTTTTTATCCTTACTTTATCTTTCTTTATCCACGATGTTGTTGTTGTTCCGTTGTTTCTCTTCTTTTTTTTCTCATCTCATTCTTTCTTTCTGTATCTTGCATGTTTACTCCTTTTTTTTTTTATTTACTGCCTCTTTATTTCTTCTTCTTCTTGTACTTCGTCTTTTACTTCTTTGTCCTCTTCTTCTCCTCCTCCTCCTCCTCCTCCTCCTCCTCCTCCTCCTCCTCCTCCTCCTCCTCCTCTCCCTCCTCCTGTTCGCCACTGGTACCTTTTCTTCTTCTATTCGTCCTCGTATCCATTGTTTGTCCTCGTGTTTTTCCTCCTCGTCCAGGGTTGTCCTCGCCCCGGAGAAGCTAAAGAAAGGCTCAAGTTTACGTTTGTTTGACTGATTCTATTTTGTCTCACTTCAGTTGGAAATGTAGATATCTCTCTTTCTCTCTCTCCTGTCTCTTCTCTCTCTTTTCTTCTCTTCGCTCTGCTCTCTCTCTCTCTCTCTCTCTCTCTCTCCTCCTCCGTCTCTCTCTCTCTTCTCTCCTCTCTCTCTCTCTCTCTCCTCTCTCTCCTCTCACCTCTCTCTCTCTCTCTCTCCTCTCTCTCTCTCTCCTCTCTCTCCTCGTAGCTCGTTCTTTGTATTATTTTTTGTTTTGTTTTTTTGTTTTGCTTGTTTGCTTTGTGTGTTTATTACATTTTCCTTTCGTCGTTTATTTTTTTAACTTGCTCTTTTTTTTATTTTACCTCCTACGTTTTCTCTGCCTTTTTATATTTGCATTTGTTATTCGTTTCTGGCCTTTGTCTCACTTTCTTACAAGCCTTTTACTTTCTCTCTCTCTCTTTTTTTTTCTCTCTCTCTCTCTTTCTCTCTCTCTCTCTCTCTCTCTCTTTCTATCTATCTATCTCTGTTTTCCTTTCGATTTTTTCTTTCTTTTTTATCTCCTCACCAAACTTACTAATTAATTACATTGTTCATTTCCTGTTGTACTTTTTGGTGTACTTTCTTTCCTCATTCTTTTTCTTTCCTTCTCTTCTTTTTTTTTCCTTCACTTCCACGTGCATTTCCAGCTTACGTATTCTTGAAATAACTCTACTTGTTTTTTTTTTGTTTTTTGTTTCTTTTACTACTATTGTGTTTATCTGTCTTTTTTTTCTCTTCTTATATCTGCTGGAATTTTGGCTTCATTGTGTGTATATATATTTTTCTACTTTATTTTTTTTCTCTTGGGATCCACTTTGCGTTCAATGCAGTATTCACTTACACACTCGTCTCTTCCAACGCTCTTCTTCTTTCTTCATTTCATCGTGTGTGTGTGTGTGTGTGTGTGTGTGTGTGTGTGTGTGTGTGGGTGTGGGTGTGTGTGTGTGCGTTTCATTAGAGTTGTTATTTCT
>JAPQNM010000018.1:1666452-1668952 GCA_029783475.1 Metacarcinus magister
CTCTCTCTCTCTCTCTCTCTCTCTCTCTCTCTCTCCCCTACCCTGCTGCCTTTTTTCCTCCTCCCCAGCATCGTTTTGTCTTCCCTGTCGTCATTTTTCCTCCTGCGTTCCTTCTTTCCCTTCTTTCCGTTAGTCACCAGCGGACGGGATCTCTGCTTCTCCGTAATGGCGGTATTTCATCTTATTCCTTAATTGCGTCCTTTCATATATAAGATTTATGGTTTATATCTATTCATTTATTTATGTATTTGTATGTCTGGCTGTGGGTTGTCTATTGGTGCTGCTTCTCCTCCTCTCTCCCTCCTCCTCCTCCTCCCCTCCTACCCCTGAGTCACCTGCAATTGCTCCCCTCAACCCTCCCTTCAGCAAACCCCAACCCTCCTCACCCCCCCTTCACCCCCACCTAACTCCCCTCACTACAAGGGCGAAGACGTTTAGAACCAGTCGTAGGATTTACAGCAACAACAAACTTCAGACGCTGGAAAATAAGTCCTTTTTCTTTTATTGTGATCCTCGAACACGATTTTCCACGCTGGTGAGGGATGCCCTTAGGGAGGATGGAGGCGACGGGGCGGGGCGGGGCGGGGCAAGGGGAGGAGGGGGTAGGGGGGAGGCAGAATAGCACTCTTATAGATGTTTTCTTTTCTTTTTAAACTTCCTATCATAATTCATCTTCGCATGGAATATGTATATCTACCCTCAGGACCGCCGCTGCTGCCGCCTTCTCCTCCTCCTCCAAATTATCTTCTTCGCGGCCTAAAGCCAATGAAATTAAATGGACTGCCGCCGCAAAATCAGCATCAGGCTCGTACTATCTCGACTTCGCATCCCCAACTCACACTCCCTTTCCAGCCTGAGAGAGTCTTTGGGAGGAAGGAAGGCTGGCTGGCTGGCCGGCCGGTTGGTGGGTGGACGCTTATCTTATCAGGCTTTTCGGGCTGTCCGGAACACCTCAAAAATCAGGCTCCAGGAACGCATAAACTCCTCTTAAGTCTATAGATACGGGAAGTCGAAGGAAATTATAAAGACTTGGCTTTGAGAGAGAGAGAGAGAGAGAGAGAGAGAGAGAGAGAGAGAGAGAGAGAGAGAGAGAGAGAGAGAGAGAGAGAGAGAGAGAGAGAGAGAGAGAGAGAGAGAGAGAGAGAGAGATATGGAGATAAAGAGATAGACAGAGAGAGAGAGAGAGAGAGAGAGAGAGAGAGAGAGAGAGAGAGAGAGAGAGAGAGAGAGAGAGAGAGAGAGAGAAAGAATCCTGCTCTTTTTAAAATTTGTATAGAGCATATTTTTGGCTTCACGACGCATAATATTCCTCGGACAGTTAAACAGCAGCCGTTCGTCACGCTTCGGAATGTTACAGTGAAGCGTCGGTCTTCCATAGCGTCCCGAGCTGCCTCGTGCCGCGGCGGGAGGCGGGGACGGGGAACAACAGTGGCTACGGTGGAAATAGGAAGAAAAAAATACAAATCTTCTTCCATGAAACTGTTACACTTGGTTACACTCTGTCCCATCACTCCTACAGTTTACTCGCCATCAATGAGTCACTTGTTCACTCACTCGTACAGTCACGTAGCATTAAGTCGCCGCGAACAGGATCAGATAAGCCTGCCAGCAAGAGGCTCAGCGCCATTAAACGCCTTAAACACACTGCCTCGTGCCTGGATTCAACATTGTCTCCCAGTTACCTGTATGTAAAGATAATATAAAAAATATTTAAAAGATCAGAAAGTTGAAAAATATCCAGATTCAACCAACCTTTCTCACTGCAGTGTTTACCGTTCAGTAGTTGTATAATATAAATCATATAGAAAGTATTCTTCTCTTTCTCGAATGATAAATACGCATTGTGCATACTTATTTGATAGAGAGAGAGAGAGAGAGAGAGAGAGAGAGAGAGAGGAGAGAGAGAGAGAGAGAGAGAGAGACAGACAGGCAGACAGACAAACCGTGATGCAGCTATAAAAACAGTCTGTGAGGGTGTCGTGATAGGGACGTGGAGGGTCATCTGAGGTTCATAGTGGTGTGGTCGCGGCCGCCGAACAGCTTGGCGCAAGACAGCCGCCGCCCAGCTGAGGAGAGGGTCAAGCCGTTATGTGGCCAGTCATCGCGCCGTCCGTGTCGTGTATTCGGGCTGAAGGGTGAGGATAACGTCTCTTTAACCTCCTCCACGGTGTAAGGTCCAGGGGCGCCGGGTGACTGGTGTGCCGCTGAAACACTCACTCATACTGTTCAACTTATGCCAAAAAAAACAAAAAAAGATATATTGGTGTTCAGTGAGTTTAATGATTTGTTGGATATTGTAGCATCAGTGTTCTTTCCTTGTGATGCTGCTGCTGCTGATGATGATGATGTATGTGTTCATGTCAGTTATTTGTGGAGTGTTGCGTTGTTTTATACTTATACACACACATACACACACACACACACACACACACACACACACACACACACACACACACACACACACACACACACACACACACACACACACACACACACACAC
>JAPQNM010000018.1:1673952-1678952 GCA_029783475.1 Metacarcinus magister
ATCATAAAACTGAGTCAGGTCAGCATACGTAAGTTTATTTTCAGAAATTCCATGAAAAAAAATATATATATATATATCTGTAATGTTCAGTTTTTTATTGTATGAATTTTTATGCGTCGTGCCTTTCCTCCGCCATGTGTGAGGCTCGTTAAGGGAAGCAACACAATTCACAGCGGCTCCACCAAATTAACAAATGTATGTACACACTATACCACCAGAATGCTTAACAAACTTCACCCATCCCATACATACAAAAGCTTCCACAAATGTTCAAACTTACTATACTTCGACTCATCCACAGCGGCACCAGGTCTTCAAATTAAGGAAAGGTTATTTAGCACGTAAGGCCTCGCTCAGCATCAAGACCCTTACCTCAACACCCTTTTCCAACACGTTCACTGCTTCACACTTACGATGCTCAGCCGATGTTGTTGGTGTTCTGTTAGACATTCACACTCAGAGGTCAGGCAGTAAATCCCTACGTGTGTGGGAGTCCTTAGAGTTCGTCCTCCATTAATAAACCATGACTAGTTGATCTGATCCTAAGCGCCACCAACCAAGCACATTCCCCCCTCCCCCCCTCCCCCCCCTCACCCACGTTCAAGCACTACAAATTGCGTCTCCTTTTAATATGATTGTATTTAGATTAATACTGCTGCAGTTTCTCTTATAATTGCTTTATTAATATACTGGACACCCGTTGATAAATAGTATGTGTGTTTGGGTATGTGTGTATGTGTATGTGTTTGTGTGTGTATGTGTGTGTGTGGGGGAGCGGGGTGGGGGGTATGGTGACAAAGGTGGCGAAGTGCAGCCCTCAACACCACTTCCCAATGTTTACTTCGGCTTTTGTACATGTCGTTAGCGATTTCCTTCCTTGCTGCTATATCCATATTTCATTACCACTGCACTGAATATTATTATGTACGTACGCGTATTACACATGTTGACTATTACTACTTTATTTTTTAAGCAAGACCGTTGGCAACCGTCATTCTATATAAGTCCTAAAGGCTAACTGTTCACTCTGGTATTTCATTTATACCTTTGAGTCTAATAATGAAGTGAAACCAGTTCAAGTCAATTTTATCGTGTGGTTTTGCAATCCTGTTTCAAGTTACCAATTAGTTGTATGTATTGAATGTTATGTTTAATCAGTAAATGGTAGGATGATTTTGAACTATATAACCTACTTTGTAAAATCTTAATAATATGAAGCATGGAAGACACTTGAACATGTCACCTTTATCATCACGCAAACACTGTATTCAAACACTTCCCACGTGTGTGTGTGTGTGGTGGTGAGGGGAGAGCTAGAAGGAGTGTGAGGAAGGAGGAGTAACATGGAGTATCTAAATAATGTGTAAATCCGTTTCCTTCTTCAGTGTATCCTTACAATCGGGTTCTGTCTGCTGGTTCCTACTCAAGAGATCACACGATTTGCAACACATTTATGGTTAAAGTATCATGATTTGTGACTTCAATATTGCCTTTACACTTATTGAAACGTGACCTCTAGGAACACTTGTTTTATCAATAGTATTTCCTCTGAGTTCAATTATCGTCGAAACACTAACTTATTCTCACTGTCAACCCTGAATTTGTGCAATACTCCGTGTAGTATTTTCACGGACTTGGTAATCGTAGTGTTGGTCTCTCCTCGTTACTCTTACTCGCTCACTCTTCATCACAGTCCAAGAAAGAGTCACTTGATCATGCTCTTCAAGTTACCCAACAGAAAATAACGATTTAACGAATGGATTATCCTCAGCACGTCTTGTCTTCACCGGTTTGGTATGAATTTTCTCATCGTGATTCCATTTTTTTTATTATTTTAACGTATTTTAATGTATAATATATATATATATATATATATATATATATATATATATATATATATATATATATATATTGTGTAAAATTAGAAGAAAATAAAAAAAACATCCTGCCTGACGCCTCTGGAAACGCATAGTCTTGCATAGAAACCTGAAGACAGACCAACTTACTAAGCCATGACTCGTGACCATTGTGTAGTGTTTCAGGGACGTCGCCCCCTCCTTGAGCAAACCTACTGCATGCATCTTAGGACTCCAGGCTGAACTAAACCCTCATAAAACCCTTCACCTCTTCCTCCTCCTCCTCCTCCCCTTCCTCCTCCTCCTCCTCCTCCTCCTCCTCCTCCTCCTCCTCTTCCTCTTCCTCCTCCTTCTCTGCCTTCTTCTTCTTCTTCTTCAGTGGTGTGAGGGAGGAACTGGAAGCTTTATGTTGAGTCGTCGTTGCTGTGTGTTCCTTGGCTTTGTAGTTGTCTCCGAGGCTTGAGGTTGAGATTGGATATTTCGGTACAAGTGTTCCCCCTCCAACCCTCCTTCCTTCCAACCCTCCAGTTACACTCCCTCCACTCTCCCAACCCTTTTTTTTTATCATCTCTCCCTCCATCTCACCCTTTCCTTTGCCATCTTTGTTTTCCTTCAAAATCCCTCTATCCCTTCTCGCTTCCTCTCTTCTTTTTCTTATTCTATTCTCTCTCTCTCTCTCTCTCTCTCCTCTCTCTCATCTCATCTCTCCTCTCTCTCTCTCATCTCTCTCTCTCTCTCTCTCTCTCTCTCTCTCTCTCTCTCTCTCTCTCTCTCTCTCTCTCTCTCTCTCTCTCTCTCTCTCTCCTCTCTCTCTCTCTCTCTCTCTCCTCTCTCTCTCTCCTCTCTCTCTCTCTCTCTCTCTCTCTCTCTCTCGTCTCTCTCTCTCTCTCCTCTCTCTCTCTCTCTCTCTCTCTCTCTCTCTCTCCTCTCTCTCTCTCTCTCTCTCTCTCTCTCTCTCGTCTCTCTCCTCTCTCTCTCTCTCTCTCTCTCTCTCTCCTCCTCTCTCTCTCTCTCTCTCTCTCTCTCTCTCTCTCTCTCCTCTCTCTCTCTCTCTCTCTCTCTCTCCTCTCTCTCTCTCTCTCTCTCTCTCTCTCTCTCTCTCTCTCTCTCTCTCTCTCTCTCTCTCTCTCTCTCTCTCTCTCTCCTCTCTCTCTCTCTCTCTCTCTCTCTCTCTCTCTCTCCTCTCTCTCTCTCTCTCCTCTCTCTCTCTCTCTCTCTCTCTCCTCTCTCTCTCTCTCTCTCTCTCCTCTCTCTCTCTCTCTCTCTCTCTCTCTCTCTCTCTCTCTCTCTCCATACATTCTCTATACACTTTATCTTTCTTCTTCCACGTTGTTTTGTTCTGTTTCTGGTCCCTTCACACTCTTTTCTGCCAGCCTCTCTTCTCTTCCGCTTCCTCCCTCCCTTCCACCTTCCCTCGATGACAGAGGTAGTCGGGAGGCCAAATATTTATCCTGCCCTCATTGGTAGAGAAGAGAGAAACTGCTGTGTGTGTCTGTGTGTATGTATTGCTTTGACGTCTCTTTCACCAACCCTGCGAAGGAGAAGCAAGAAAAAGAAAGAGGAGGAGAAAAGATGGAAAGGGATGTAAGGGGAACCAGAGAAAGAGGAAAGAAATGGAGGGAGAGTGGTAAAGAGGTGTAGGTAAAGGCATATAGACAGGTGAAATTTGTGGGAAGAAACAGAGACCAGAGATATAGGGAGGAAGGCTGAGATCAAGCTAAGAGGCGAAGAGAAGGTAAGGGAAGGATGTTCTGGGTCAGACGTGCTGTTGCTAATGTTTCACGGCTGCCACGCCTTGAAACTGAAACCTTGTAATTTGTAAACATTCCTAATCTGCCATACTGTCTATCCCCAACTAATTCACCTCAGCCATTGACCTTTTCTTTACACGTTTTTGTTTTAAGTTAAGTTAGCAGTGGTGGTTTAGTGGTGTTCAGAGGGGGAAAAAAGACGTGTTTAAACTCCTCTTTGTGACAGGTAGCGGTGGATTTACAGGTGAATTGAGCTACAAGTGTGCAGTGATCTATAGTGGCTCTCACCTTCATAGACCACGAACACAAAAGGAAAAAAATAAAAGACTTCAATGCAATTAGTCACAAAGTTAAAGTTAATCATTGAAATTAGAAGATGCGTATGAATGATTAGGTCAATATATGCATTGCTGATATTGTCGGCAGTGCATTTATTGACCAAATTATTCATAAAAATCCCTTATGAATAATGATAGACTTGAACTGTGTGATTCTTATTGCATTGAAGTATTTTTTTACATTCAAAATTGAGTAGTAGTAGTAGTAGTAGTAGTAGTAGTAGTAGTAGTAGTAATGGTTGTAATAGTAGTAGTTATTGATGTTTTTACTTGTCTTTTCTATAGATGCTGTTGGATAAGGAAAACACTTCTACAGCTTTACGAGTGTAACAGCCTGACCCTCACAAACCCGCACTGTGGCTGAACGAGAGGCAAGAAACATGAAAGGCGGGAGGTACTGTGAGGGTATAAAAAAAACACAGGAGAGAGGTAGAGAAAGAGGGAGAGAGAGGTAGCGAGGGAGAGATGTAGGTGTAGGTGTAAGGCAAGAGGAAGCTGTGGGTGAGAGGCAGATGGGAAGGTAGGGAGAATCACCAGGGGAATTAGGGGAATATAGAAAAAATAAGAAAAAGCGAAGGGGAGAGATGCCCAGTTCGAAATTCTTTCTTTTATAGATGAATCCAGTACGAAAAAAGAAGAAAAAAAAGGAGAAAACGAAGCAATGAATATTTTTATGTTTATGGTTGGAAAAAAATTTATAATATAGTATTAAACAACGAAAAGAAAGATAAAGAACGTACAATAATTATCTAAATGAGTGAAAGAATGTGAAAGAAAACAGATATTATCATACCAAACAGAGAGAAAGAGAGAGAGAGAGAGAGAGAGAGAGAGAGAGAGAGAGAGAGAGAGAGAGAGAGAGAGAGAGAGAGAGAGAGAGAGAGAAAAAAAAAATGACAAAAATAGAAAAAACAAATCAAGAAATGTGTGATGAAAGAGAAAAGGGAGAGAGGGAAGGAGGGAAGGAAAGAGGGATGAGGGAGAAAAAAGGTAATAAATGAAGAAAAAAATACATATACATTTGAAGTAAAAAATAGATAAATAAATAAATAAAA
>JAPQNM010000018.1:1681452-1683952 GCA_029783475.1 Metacarcinus magister
CGAAAGGTCACAGGAGGAGGAGGAGGAGGAGGAGGAGGAGGAGGAGGAGGAGGAGGAGGAGGAGGAGGAGGAGGAGAAGGAAGAGGAGGAGGAGGAGAAGGAGGAGGAAACAGCCAAGAAAGAAAGAGGAGGAAGCAGAGGTCAGAACTAAGAAAATATTGGTCAAGATGTTTGTCTGTTTGTGATGGGAAAGTGATAACTCTATCCCTACCCCCTTCCCTCCCTCTTTCCCCCTCTCTCTCTCTCTCTCCTCTCTTCCCTTCCTCAGTCCGGCTCTCCTTCCATCCCTCTCTCCCTCCTTTCATCTCATCTTTCTTTCCATCTTCCTCCTTTTTTTTTTTTACTCTCTCTTGCACTTTTTTATTTAATCATCTCATTTTATTGATTTATTTATCTTTTTTTTTCGTTAGTTATCTATTTTTTATTCCTGTGGTAAAGCACAATGGCTTACAGATAATCAATCCCGATATAATATGGCGCTACAAGGAAAGGATAATAAAATAATAACCCAGTCTTGCATAACTTATAAATATCAGTGACCAGCCTTTCTACGATGCAGTCTTCCTTTGCACTACATAGATAAGTCATTCGTCTTCACATCGGAAGTGGTATTTAGTGTGTTAGCTCACCTCTTAATAAAGGAACACCTGGTGCCTTTATTCCTTTATTATTTAGTGTGCATCTCGTTAACGTACATTAGTGGACACCAAAATATTAAGTTATGTTGTAAAAATGTACGTAGCTCGTGTCTGGTTAGGTGTTTCTTTTATGTGTGTGTGTGTGGGTGTGGGGGTGTGTGTGTGGGTGTGTGGGTGTGTGTGTGGTTGTGGGTGTGGGTGTGGGTGTGTGTGGGTGTGGGTGTGGGTGGGTGTGTCAGTGTGTGTGTGTGGGTGTGTGGGTGTGTGTCTAGTTTTCTTTTGAAGGTAAAGTTGAGGTTGGTTTCAGCTTGCGTTGTTTTATCCATGACAGATTGCTGGATCACAGGCGGCGGCGCGGCTTTGCGTCGGAAAGACATCTTCTCACTTTATATTTCAACGTTGAATCGAACCATTTATTCCGCCTTCCTCTCTCTTGCTGGCGTGATAGAGAGATGTCCTTCGTAACTCTATGTTTGAATGTAAATAAACACCACATGTCCTTGAATATAGACTAATAAATCCCGTGGTAGTAATGGAGAAATACTTAAAGTTAACGTCATCTTAGAGCTTAGATTCCGATCCAATTGTAACAGTTAAGAATACCATTATGAGTTGTGTCACCAGTATGTGCAGAAAGTGTTCCAAGTCTGGTGTACATTTACCTCCAGAGACAATCGAAGGGTTTTTTGTGTCCCGTTGTCATAGTTATGTGTCATAGTAAGTCATGGAGTGATGCCAATATTTTTACTTCTCTCTGGAAATCGTTACATCGTACTGTGTGTTGAGTGTCTAGTGGTCTCGTCAGTATACAGGAGCTGCTTCGTCAATATCCATCGTTTATGATTTAGAAATATATATAAATGTGTTAAAATGCCATAAGAATTTTTATTATTTAGATTGATAGCGTGTCTTTCATATTCTGATTGTTATATTTAAAGTAAAGAAAATAAAAGAATGAAGGTGAGGTATGTCTGTCACTTTTTTTTTCTTTTTCTTACAGAGTATTTATTTACGTCAAATATTGCAAGGGTTCAGGAAGCTTCCCTTTGTGAATGTGCAGTAATGTCAACACGAACACTCACCCCGCTGGCCGTTACATGTACGTTGCGGATGTACTATAAGTTGTGGAGTCAACAGCTGCCGTAGTCCGTTCATATTAACTTAGGGATTAGCCGCGTCCAGCCTCCTCTCCTTCTACCAGCCCGTACCCCCCAACCGTCACCCTCACCCATGACCCGCCGCCCTGTACCGCCCCGTCCCTCGCCCGTACCCCTTCACCCTCACCCTCACCCATGACCCGCCGCCCTGGTTCCTCTCCTCGCCTCCCCATGCAAGGCTCAGCGCGCTTTCGTGGGTGTGTACAGACTCGCGTGCAAACATATTATTCTTTTTTTCATATATGATTTATACATTCCTTCAATATTAACTTCAGTATTAACGTTGTTATTAAAAGTATAAGCTAAGGAGAATAAGGTGTTAGGTTACAATACAAGTGGTTTATTTTTTCAACAGTTTTCCAAGAAGTCTTAAGGACGTGCACAAAGAATTAAGTCAATCCTTCCCTCTGACGTCACCACACTACTCAACACATGTCAGGAGGAAGCACAGTGCAAGGCTTGTCTGGCTGGCATGGATCAAGGGAGCTCAAGGTCAGCCACACACACACACACACACACACACACAACCCTACAGGACAAAGGTTGGTGAGCTCTGCATTTGTATGTTTTCTATTAAATCATTTCATCTGGAGTGACTGTTATAATGCAGCGGTCAGCGCGATCACGTACTCACCTGGAATGCTGTCTGTTGTATTGTGTTGTATTGTGTTGTTTTGTGTTGTGTTGTGTTGTTCTATTTCGTGT
>JAPQNM010000018.1:1688952-1691452 GCA_029783475.1 Metacarcinus magister
TTTCGTTGCCTTGAGCCATCAGTGTGATAGGAATACTTGCACGTTTCAACTTTCCGAAACAATGTGTGCGTTGTAGTGCTGTTTTGGGAAAGGCAGCTCTTATCCGGAAGACTGATGGTCACAACTACAGCTCTATTGCTAACGTAACGAGCACGTCACAGTTCGTGTTGTCAGGAGCATATCGCAAGGAAGAGCCAGACAGCAGCCAGCAGTCAGTAGGTAGATGAAGGTGATAGCGTCGCCTCACGCCCCTTTCTACCAAGATCAGAATAATATACGGCTTCAGCCTCCGTCCTGCCCACGTGATGACGGTGAAGATAATGTTTGTCATGGAAGACTGAGTCCAACCTTTCCCCCCAAGAGTGTGGCGGTGGAGTGTGGCTCCTCGACCGTTGGAAGGTTGACATTACGTATTGTCACTAATAGGAAATTAGGTCCTGCACCCAAGAGATGTGTGTAGTTGGCGTGTCAGCGGGTCATCTTATGTGTTAGTCAAGTCGTTGGAGGGAGGGAGGGAAGGAGGGGTTATGCATGTCACGTCGATAAAATGCACGGAGGTAGGGAAGCTGTGCCGCCCAGCAGACCATACGCAGTGCATCCAGCTGCTTGTATCACCTGAACGTCTTTGTCATAGGTATATTTAGGGTTTATGGTGTATAATGGTCTACATTGTGCGGTGCTAGTGAATGTTCCGTCCTGCCACCAACACCTCACCTCCCTCCAAGTAGTAATGTGCAGGGAGTGTTTCTGCAGCATTGGCAAACACCACGTGATGCATTTCAGTGTCAAACAAGATCAAGTGAGAAAGACTTCATCACGAATTTGCTTCTCCTGTACTTACGCTGATCATCCTCACCATGTTTACAGGAGCTGCCTTATGTAGGTCAACTAGACTTTAACAGCCTCCTAAATTTCTTATGTTCTTATGTTGAGTGGCCTCCATCACCTCACTGTTGTGGACACGCCGCCAAGCTGTACCACAAGGGAGGAAGCACCACCGTTCATACACATGCAAATAAGAGTTAGTCAGTATTAATTTTTAGATGTTGAAAGGTTAGTGTAGTTCTGTCTTCATTTTCTTAACACCAATTCCATGTAAAAAAAACAACCATGACGCCTCGAGTATATTGCTTTAGAAATGACTTTAACGTGGAATCTACTCCTTACCAAGAACCATTATTACTTTTTCTTTCCTTTTCTTACAGTTTATTTATTGGCAGACATCCACGATACGGAAAACGCGCAGTAGAATTGTCTCAAACGAGGTGAGTAAAACAAAGAGTCAAGCGTTGCCGGGCGTAGACCAAGCTTTGTTCCGCCAATTTAAAAAGAATTCAAGGTGTCTCGTTTTTCTTGGTATTTTGTCATGTTATTCCAGTGCTACGTTGTGCCTCATCCCCGGAGAGAGAGAGAGAGAGAGAGAGAGAGAGAGAGAGAGAGAGAGAGAGAGAGAGAGAGAGAGAGAGAGAGAGAGAGAGAGAGAGAAGAAACAATAAGAAGTGGTCACACCCTCTCTTCTCCCTCCTTCACCTCCCTCACTTACACACTCCTCCTTCCTTCCCTCCTTCCCTCCCTCTCTTACACAAGTGGTCACAGGAAAAATACGGGAATTTACCCAGAAAACAAGGGCAGTGTCGGGATGGGAAAATACCCTCCCTTTCTTCCCTCGCTCCTCTCCCCTCGACTCTCTCCCCTCTCTGTCCCTCTCTTTCTCTTTTTTTTTTTCTCTCTCTCTTTCTCTTTCTCTCTCTATCTCTATCTCACTCCAAGGAAGGGGAGAAAAGGTTAAAAGAAAAAAAAGAAAGAGAGGGACTCATTTTGGGATCTATTAACACTAGCACAAATTACCTGCCATTGTTATCCTAGACGCTCCCTGAAATACAATGAAAACCTGGACCATCATCTCCTCTTGAACCTCCCCCTCTTTACCTCCCTATCCACCTCTTTCTCCTCTTACTCCTATCTCTTCCATTCTCACATCCTTACCCCTATCCACCACGCCCCTCTCTCTCTCTCTCTCTCTCTCTCTCTCTCTATATATATATATATATATATATATATATATATATATATATATATATATATATATATATATATATATATTTATTTATTTATCTATCTCCCACACACACTCCCTTCACCAGCTTTTCCTTCACCTTTACACTCTCTTCCCCTCTCCCATCCACACCTCCACACCCCATCAACACTTCCTCCTCTCACACCCCCTCCCCTCGTACCACTGGGTGGGCGCTTTGCCTGTAATTGGGTGCCTGGTGCCACCTTTTATTTTCCCCTCTTTATGTAATTTACGATACCGCTTTACGAGAGAGGCAGTCCCCTCCCTCCCAGCCTCCTCCTCCTCCTGCTCCTCCTCTTTCTCCTCCTCCTCCTCCTCCCTCACCCTTCCCTCTCCCATCTTTTCTCTCCTTTCGTCTCTTTTTTTCTACTTTTTTTTATCTCTACCTCTCTCTTTCTTTTTTCTGTCTCTCTTTCTTTTCCT
>JAPQNM010000018.1:1701452-1733952 GCA_029783475.1 Metacarcinus magister
CTCCCTCAAATTCAGGTGTTTGTAGCTAGCTGGCCCAGTCAGTACCAACCACAGCACTGTATGTATGGTTTGAAGCACCACACTCACGTTCATATTCACAGCAACGCATCGTGTTTATTAGGGACATGGGAGTGGAGTGGAGTGGAGTGGAGTGGAGGGGCAAGGATAGATAGGAGTGTTTGTGTGGTGGTGGACGATAATGTTATGGTGGAAGGAAGGCAGTCGGTCCTGATACTATGTAAAAACACTATGTTGATGATGTTATAACTTCATGTGACTATCATATGTGTATAACCAATGTGGCTCACGAGTATTAGCATTGTCTATTACCTCTAAATAGATCCCTTATACCCCTCCCCTCCCCTCACCACCCTGCAGGAGCACCATAGCGTGGCAGCCGCTGCTTCAAAGACCAACTTGTGTTCGGTGCTTCAAACCCATAGATCGAGACTCACTTGTATCGGTTCCCTGTTGTTGGTGGTAATGATCAGCTTGTAAACATTTGATGCAGGGAGGACAACAATGGTCGGCTCGGGGAGTTAGTTAACGCAATTACTGTTCTCTCGCCCACGATCAGGTTGTCTATCTCACACATGATGGAATACTATATACGTGATTATTATTATTATTATTAAAAAAATGTGCTTCTAATGAAAGATTTTTTTTAGAGAGCGTTTTGTTGCAGTGGAAGGATGATAAATGAAAACTTGTGCAGAGGATATTTATGGTGTGTTAGAGCAACATCATCAACCAACAACGATGCTATTTTTTTGTCTTCTCTCTCTCTCTCTCCTTCTTTCTTTCTTTCTTTCTCTACGTTTGCGGCTCCCCCATCCCTCCCCTACACCCCCCCCCCAAACACACCAATAATATACATCTGTCATCGTCAGTAGGAAAGAGAGCAAAAACAGAAGTATTCTAATCATCTGTGTTCCTCTTCCCGTCCAAAGCTGAGCGGGTCGAAGAGAAAAAAAAGCAATCAGGTTTCGAAGAGGAGAGGAGGCTAATACACGAAGCAGCTCCGAGACAAAGAGTCGGAAGAGCGAGGCTTCGGGAACGGCGGATGAGGGAATGAGTAGACCAATACTTTGTTCTCCAGACGCCCAGTGATCGATACTTTATAGAGGAGGAAACACGCTCGGTAAAGTTCTTCATAAATTGTGTATATCCGTTAGTTTTTCCATTAAGAAGTACGTACAAATGAGTGTCCGATGGTAATGTTGCCCACAGCAGGTCATAAACGCATACACTTGCTACTTGTGTATGCTATATGTTGTATCATTACAAGACTACCGCAGCGAACGTAACGATTCCAGTGGATGGGTTGAGCTAATGTTCAAATGTGTGTGTTGTTCAGTGTGTGTAGCCGTGACTCAACACAACTCCGTCTCTATTGCCTGCCAGATGATGAAGGGATAAGTGAGTGATCGGAAACTATTTATACCCTTGAGAAGAATCCAGGAAAGGGAGCGTGCATCCACGTGTAACTCACCAACATGGTCTTGAGGATCACGCACTGGACTTACAGCTTATTACATCCCAACCTATAGGTAAGGCTATGATCTTTCACACACTACACACCCCATCTTCTTGTTCAAGGAGGACGGTAACTGCTCGATGATCAGTGAAAACTTTGCACCTTGAGCGAGGCACGAACCTCAGCCTGCCCAGTGACAGGCAGTGTACGTGCGTGTGCTTGTGCGTGTGCGTGTGCTTGTGGGTGTGTGTGTGTGTGCGTGCGTGTGTGTGTGTGTATAAAACATAAACCATCATTACTACACTACCGTTACCCTTCATCCCATTTTTTTCGTCATCGCTCACTGAGGGGAAGCTTTGCCCTTCATAAAGGTGGCAGTGGTGGTGGTGGTGGGCGAGCGTCGAGCCACCCTCCTCGTGGTGTTTGCCTCACGTCCTCAACACCAGCCACAGACCACAACCTTACTGAGAGGGGAAAGGGCGGAAGCCAGCAGTATTTAAGCACTTATTTTTATTTTTATCTCTTCTTTTCCACACGGTAAGAAACTTCTCCTCCCCCCCCCCTTGCCTGCCACGCTCGTCCCGGCAGAGGCTGCCATGAATATTAATAGCTCCGGGAAGTGTGTTTTCCTAAGTGATTGGGAGTAAGCTGAAGAGGCCACTCCACCCGCCGCCCTGCAACCTCAAATTACCGACCCTGCTGCTGGCGTGGCCCGGGGCGACCTCAAGACTGCCACTCCTACTTGGGCGTCGAGGGTCGGCAAGCCTCGAGTTGGTTGGGGTAATCGAGACTGAAATTAACTACCGTGCTACGGAATGAAAGATTTACATTATCAAATACATATCATATCTAATTGATACAGTAAGACAAACCAATATTACCATTATTAAGGAACGAAGGGAGTTTGACGTTCAGTAACACCTTCTATTGTGTGTGTAAACTGCATGGGTGTTGTGTATTGATGCAGTGTATTGTGCAGCATACACGTGCTCACAAACCCAAGTGTTGTTAGTCTGACGTCTTACTTTCAAGTGGATTATCTTGCATATCACTGTTACAGTGATATGCGAGGAGTTAAAGTAAGTGTTGTATGATCTCGCAACCTAGTTCTTAATAAAGTCGTGTCAGATTACTGCAATGTTCAGAAAACACTTCCCACAGTCACTTGGATGTAAAACAGACAATTCTGTTGAGATCCTGAAGATTTACTATAAAAAGTACAAGAGGGGACGGAGCCGAGGCAGTGCGAGTGACCACAACAGAAGCACCCGAGAACTCATTCCAATGGACGGGGAGTTGGTGGTCTGATTCAGGTGCGCGTAACATAATTTCTTAAAACTTTTCATGTTTAACACACGCAGTCTCAAAAACAAATTTTAAGATTTAGAAGCCATTGCAGCATCTGAAGATTTTCATATTAGTGGCGTATCGGAATCTTGGATAAACACAGAAAATAAATACTTCTTAGAGGAATAGTAGCAGTAGTAGTAGTAGTAGTAGTAGTAGTAGAAATAGCAGTAGCAGTACCTGTTGTTGTTGTTGTTGTTGTAGTAACAGTAGCTTCAGTTGCTATTTATTGATGAGGTTTCTGTCACTGCTGTTGCCACCGCCTCTTCTACTGTCAGTAATAAGTAATTCAGTAACACCACCACCACCACCATCACACTCCTCCGTCCATCACTGCTTGCTACACCTTCACCAGAGCGGACGGAAGCAGTAACAATCAATCCACTCACATCGTTATTTCCCAATTAGTATCATTTCACTTCCTTCGACTTGAGACAGGAGGCAACCATAGTGTAGTATTGCAGGTTACTCCTCGATGTAGCTCCCTCCCCCTTCCTTCCTTCCTTCCTTCCCCAGCCACCAGGGGCAGCGAGGACCCTAGGGAACAGCATACCTATAGGAGAAGCGCGAGGGTGAGGGTGAGGAGGCGGGGAAGCCAGACTGGTGCGGGGTGGGAAGAGCCGTGGAGGGCCCTTCATAGTTATTCCCAAGACCTTTGAAATATTCACCTTGGAGTCTTTTGATCCTTGATATTACCGATGTGTGAGAGTGAGTGTGAGGGCGGGTGAGGGCGGGTGAGGGCGGGTGAGGGCGGGTGAGGGTGGGTGAGAGAGAGAGAGAGAGAGAGAGAGAGAGAGAGAGAGAGAGAGAGAGAGAGAGAGAGAGAGAGAGAGAGAGAGGGGGGGGGGCCAAGAGACGTAGAGGGACGAGGGAGAACGGTAGTAAGAAGGATAGATAAAGTGAGTAATGTGATAAATATTTGAAACGAGAGAGAGAGAGAGAGAGAGAGAGAGAGAGAGAGAGAGAGAGAGAGAGAGAGAGAGAGGAGAGAGAGAGAGAGAGAGAGAGAGAGAGAGGAGAGAGAGAGAGAGAGAGAGAGAGAGAGAGAGAGAGAGAGAGAGAGAGAGAGAGAGAGGAGAGAGAGAGAGAGAGAGAGAGAGAGAGAGAGAGAGAGAGAGAGAGAGAGAGAGAGAGAGAGAGTTTTAAAAACCATTCACTTCCTTATATAACCACAAATTCACGCTAACTTTTCTTTGCGAACAGAAGGAGCAGATGTGGCCTCCTCCTCCTCGTCCTCCTCCTCCTGCTCCTCTTCTTCCTCCTCCTCTTCCTCCTCCTCCTCCTCCTGCTTGAATATATTTGCGTCTGCAGGCTGAAGCGTCAACTCAAGCATGTGTCGCTCCCTCGGGAAATGGAATTCACAAAGTATAATAAAAATGGTGTCAGCGTTATGTGAGAATTTTCAAAAATGACAAAAAGGATGAAATGATGAAGAAAGAAGGGAACATTGAAATCAAAAGCCAAAACGTTGTATAACTTGAGTGTGTGTGTGTGTGTGTATGTGGGTGTGTGTGGGTGTGGGTGTGGGTGTGTGTGTGTGTGTTAGTGTGTATTGGGACGCTTCGCTTGATTCTTTGTATTTAGTAGTTAGTGTAAGATTGGAAATAAGAGATAGGTGAGATGAGAGGAGGAAGGAGAAAAGGTAAATAGAGATGATATTAAGAACTCAAATTTACCTTGACAAAAATTTAGAGCACAGGTGATACTTGGTAGTTTATCGCATAACGAGCCATCACATAAACTCAAATAGCTGACTAATTGCAGAAACATTAGATCATATACCTTTACCAGGGGACAGATTAATACGTATTTTTCCAAGCCAAACGACGTGTGGACATAGACATTGGCCTTGATAGCAAGAAATAAGACTTAGGTGAAGTATGTTAATAGTTATGATCAAATGAACGATTGATTTGTATCCCGTTGCTGAAAGAGAAAAATCTGATAACACACAACAAGGGTATTACACTTTAATAAGTATGTAGTCGAGGTGTATTTCGTGTTCATATGTAGTGTAGTGAATGATATTACTACAAGGTATCTATTTGTCACACCAAGTATTCGAAAACTTTTATAGTATACTTTAAAGATGCAGTACTTGCCTTGCCCATTGAAAGGAAAATCAGCCGTGACCCAAGGAATTTATCGTCAAGTGATATGGACGAGATGAGAGAAAACATAGTCATCTACTTTATGCAAATCTCTACTATTAAAGCAATCTGTTCTACCTTTTTAACTCAATCCTTCATGTGATTCGAACCAATTTTGTTCTTCCTGTTTAGGCAGTGCACCTGTAACTCTTCTTAATATCCTTTCTCCTTCTTCCATCCTCAGTTTCCGTATCACTATGTCTCATACTACGTAACATTATACTTTACAATAAACTGAAGCACATTTTTGTTGTTTATCTCTTTATTTGTAGTTACTCCGTTCACTCTTAACCTTGACCAATTCCGTGTTTCAGGAGGTTTTTGGCCCAAGTTCCTGTGAGCGGTGAGAAAAGAGGACGGACATACTGCTGAGTTTCTGTGATCTGTCTACGGTTGTTGGGGGACGAGCGTGCGACAGAGGAGATGGTCGGTCCGGCTTCTCTTGAGGATGTTGTGAGTGTTATATGAGTGACAATTTTTAGCATGTATATAAGTGCGTATTTTTGGTGCTTTTGATAGCGTTTACCAGTTTTTCATTTGTTTTAAAATGAGAAATGTAGTAATAATAATATAATGCCTCTGCTTCGCTTCACATCTAGAAAAAAAACATGGTTATTATTAGTAGTAGGTTATTATGCACTATATCATTGCATTGGAACAGCCCATACAAACACTAGTGTCAAAATTAGGTGGTTTGTTCTTTATTCATTCATTCAAACCAAGTATTTCCTTTAATTCCCTTATACTTGTTTATTGATGAAGATAAGGCTACTTGAACGAAAAGTATGTGGCTTCAATATACCCGTTTACCTTCCTTCAAATAGCTACTAGAGATCGCTCGCTTGGATACTTCAAATAGATTATATGCCCGTCATAGTACCAACCTTTTAGTTATATGTACAGAAACATTTTTGCTTGATTAAAATATTCGTTATGGATCAATTATAGGTCTCCTGGTATATGTTATTTCTAAGTCATTTTCTTCATTATTTACCTCCTCCTCCTCCTCCTCCTCTTCCTTCTTCTTCTTCTTCTTACGTCACTGCATCACTTCGTCGCTGACTGATCACAACCATAAACACACAAACTGTTGCTCATCCTTCTCATCCCTTCCTGTAGCGTTAACAAATTCACTTCGCTTAGTTAGACTAGAGGAGGGGCTGGCTGATGATCGTCTACGGTGATGATGACAATGATGATGATGATAGTGGAGGATCGAAACTCTTCCCTTCCTCTCTTTACACCCTACACCTTCACCCCCCCTCCCCTCCCTTCCACTTTAAGAGCCCCAACATGACCCTCTCACTTAGCTGATGAACCTTGTGTTTGTGTCGGTGTCAGCCCGAACCATTTTTGTATCTGGACACGATTACTGCATTAGTCTATTGGTCAGTTAGGTTAGGGCGCGCGGTGGTATGGTGGCGGCAAGCGTCCGTTCGTCCATGCGTCCTTCCTTCCTCCTCCTCTCTCCTCCACCATGCAGCCCTTCCCTTCCCTCCGTCGCTGTTGATGTTAGAATAAAAGCTTCCCCCATCTCTCCGTCAATACCTGGAGGAGCTATAAATTGGAGAGAGAGAGAGAGAGAGAGAGAGAGAGAGAGAGAGAGAGAGAGAGAGAGAGAGAGAGAGAGAGAGAGAGAGAGAGACTTCAGCGTTTTGATACGGAGTCGTGAAGGAGTCGCAGGAGGCAATTGGTCAAAGGCTGGTATTCCTCTCTCTTCCCTCACTTTCCTCTCCTCCCATCTCCCTCCCCTCCCATCCCCAAGTCGTCTTTCCTGCCCTCCCTCCTACCCCATCTCCTCCTTCCTTCCCTCCCCCCTTCCCCTCCCACCCTGAGTGATGCTAATGGAAGCCAAACACGATGAGTGAGTTTTGCCAAGACTTCACACATCACTATGATTGTGTTTGCCCGTCTCTCTCTCTCTCTCTCTCTCTCTCTCTCTCTCTCTCTCTCTCTCTCTCTCTCTCTCTCTCTCTCTCGTACACACACACACACACACACACACATACACGTACGTACTGTTTTCTTTTTCCATCTTGTGTTCTTATTCATTAGAAGAGCTCGCTCGGGCTTCTCCTTCACCTCACCTCACCTCAGCTCGCTCGTGTTCGCCACTCCACACAGCTTGGAGAATGCACACGAGAGGCCCCTCCATCCCATCCTGACCTGGCGTCGGCCGCTAATTCAGACCTGACTTGATAAAAAAAAATACTTCTCTCGGCCACTCAAAGCTTGCGTGTTGAGGTTCGCTGATGGGCTTAATTTCCTAAGGTACTTGACTTCCACCTTCACCTAGGAATGAGTGCGTTTGGTGGGAGTGAGGAGGAGATGGGAGGTGGTGGAGCTGTGCTGAGTATAAAGTGGAGGCTGTGTGATTGTTGGGGTGGGTTGTAGTGGTGATGTTGTGGTATACAGTGTTGGGGGTTGTGAGGTGTGGATAGGGTTGTGGATAGGGTGTGGCTGTGACCTGTAGTTGTAATGGTGTGATGATGTATTATAGAATGGTGGGTGAGCGAGGTTGTATGTGAGTTGTTGGTGAGGTTGTAGTAGGGTTTATGAACGAGGCTGAGGGAAGGTGTGTGTTCCAATGGTTTCCAATATTGATTTCCGTTAATTGGGCAAGTAATACCACGTGTGAGAGGCGACCGTGTGTGTGGGCGGGGCGGGGCGGGGCGGGGCGCAGGTTGAAGGCCGCGCAGAGGCACTTCTCAAAGGACGTCAGTTCGTCCCCTCATCGAGCCGTCCTTAGGGCAACACGGCAAGGTTCTCACGCTCCGTTTCTCAGATTCCTATACCTTACCGAGATGACTCAAGGTGTTTGGGTATGAAGTCACAGATGAACGTGGATTATATATTTGTACATTTTCTTTCATTGCATCATGTGCGTATATGTAAGTAAGAATACACACACAAATATAATGATGAGGTAGCCATGGTGATATTTACATCTTTTTCCCTGCACCGTGATGGTCATTGCAAGGGACGGTCCCCACCCCCGCGTCTGTGGCTGGCGCGTCCCGGATTATCGTACATCATGTGTATTGTCAGGCGGCGGCGGGAGAGAGGGAGCGCCGCGCCCCTGGCCAGCTGGACTGTGCCTCATCACCACACTGGAATGTGATGGATGCCACCTTGCACACCCATGACCTCTTTCACCCGGTAGTATATGTGTGTGTGTGTGTGTGTGTGTATATATATATATATATATATATATATATATATATATATATATATATATATATATATATATATATATATATATATATATATATATACGTATATAAGAGAGAGAGAGAGATAAATAGATAGTAGATAGATACTGCCTGTTTTACCCTTCAGGCTGTGACGTTGATAATGTTTTATCTCTTAGAAAGCACCCAACACACACACACACCCGATACACACAAACACACATTTACAGGAAGGTAGGATTCCTAGCTTTCCGCTCCTGCCGGTATTGCAAGGTCACAACTCCTCGGTTCACGTCCCGTACCTGTGTTCTACTCGATGGAAAGGTGTTGCAGCGTTTAAGAAGACAAGTTCATATTGTCTCCACCTGACCCGAGATTAAATACTTAGCTTACCTTATCTCCTCTTATTGCTGGATACATTAATCACGTGACAAAAAGTAATTAAATAAAATAGTTTATAATTAACCCAAATTAATCATTTCAAATAGTGTGAGGTAATTTCATGCACAATATTGCCGAATTTGAAAAGAAATAAAATAAAAACAATATTTTCCGATGTTTAAAAGTTCCAGCAAAAGTTGTACCACACCAAAGTTTCCATAGTAGTAGTTATTTGTGTACAGAATAGTCAGATATTTCAATTCAACTCAAATTTTTTCCCTGAACAAATCCCAAATAAACTCCACAGGGTGTAATTAAAAAATAATTCTCCCAAGAAGGTTTATTCACATTGAATGTCAGTTTTGTAGGAAAACACATTTTTTTGACTTGCAATTGACTAGAAACTATTGAAAATAATCACATGAATGTACAACAGGTTGTAATTTACAATAATAACAAAATTACTTGTAATATAAGAGAACTAAAGATATAAAAATATAATTTGAGATTCCTTATTTAAAACAAAACTAAGATATAAAGATATAATTAGAGATTCCTTTTTTTAATAAGAAAATTTGGATAGTCAAAGAAGTTGATATTTATACATAATATATACAAAATATATAGGAATGATTTTATATTCTGATTTATCTGCTTGGAATGGGTTGAGTCCTATATTTTATTTGTCTATCTTTAAAATGGTGTTGGTATTGTTACAAAGACACAGCTGCCTAACACTCTACCTAACGCTAACAGATCTTTGTGGCAATCTAGTAAAATAAACTAACAATACTATACATATACATACATGGCTTTTAAAGATTTGTCAGCTTTCATAATAAAACATGTATTTTACTATATTTTGTTATACGTACAAATGCCACTAGAGAGTACATTATGTATATAAATCCTAACACGGCAGAGGATCTCACTACCATCATCATATTAAGAGGAAGCAATATAAAAACAATTACTAGTCAACCCTTACTAAACCAACCAGTGAGGCTGAGGTACCATTAAATTTCCCTTTATGAATCTTGTAAAAAATGTATGACATGGAATATATGAAAGTACATACATTTTAGTCCCCAAGATCTATGTATGAATGTATTATTTAACTAATACATTTTCCATTGGCAAGTGTCATGTTGCTGTACAAAATCTACCCTGGTAAAAATTCTAGTTATGGACTGTTGTTGCACCACTCTTTGCTTACAGTCTGTGGCAAAGCAGTGAGTGCTCTGAGGATGGCATGGCAGTGTCACATATATATATTTGGTAGTGCAGCATTTTGGTGTAGAGAAGAGATCATTCCGTTGCTTCATATGTTATAACATGTTCACTCACTTACGGTAGTTACACAATCTACTCTTTGATTATTTATATTGTACACTTAAAAGTAGTTGAAAATACACATTATAAATACCATCTCACTTCATCCTTCAACTACTGAGCTTACACAAAACAAAATACACCTCAGCAGAATTATGGAGCGAGTTCATCAAACATAAGTTAGTTTATATGGCACCGTGGTAAAAAGATTAAAATTGGGATTAATCTTATTATCAAATCATATCAATGAACCTGACATGAAAACTATCAACTGACTACGTGGCACTGAATCCGTTACACCGATGTTTATATTAGCAGAATGATTTTAATCTTGGATAAAAAGGACAATGTTGATGAAGGTGTAAGAATTGCCAACAAAATTGTTCAGGTGTTGGGGTCATGAGTGATTTGAGTGTTATGTTGCAAGGCAATCAACAAACAAGTGATTCAAGGTCATTTAACAATAACAGTGTGAGCAGGATAGGGGGAGGATCAGGATTCATTAAATAACTGAGTTAGGTGAGCGTGTGTTCGGTTATTTTCCATTTATGATTGGGATGTGTTGAATTGTACCATGACAACACCAAAGTAAACAATATGACATGAATATATTATCCCATAAAGCTCATATTTAATTTTTCTTTGGATACGAGTTCATTGACAAACGTTATGTAGCCAAGATTCTTTTTTTTAATCTCAAATACCATAACCTCCACGCAGCTCTGGTAATGTATCTATACTTTTAATACAAATGTATTTTAACACCATAACATGTAAAATCACAGTTATCACAGTAATATTGGTACTCAAAACTAATAATACAATAATTGCAACATGAATTCCTAATTTTCCAATTTCAGTTCATGCACTTTACTTCAATCTGTTTCTGAACTTAATTGTATATTAGCAATTCAGCCGCAAAAACTTACAAATAAATGTTTTTACAATACAGAAACATGAATATTCATCATCATTACCCCATATTTTTTCTAACATTCATAACCTAGAAGCTGCCTTATTTTGTCTATAGTGTATCTTTATTAATGTCCATCTAAACATATAAAGCAAAATAAGGCTTCATCAAATATCTCAATGGCCTGAGGTTGGTTATTGTAAATTCTGTTGCTTTCTTGTCTTAACCAAGAAATCATGTCATCTGAACATATAAATCGTAAATAAATTATATTAAATTAAGGGCTGATATTTTGCAATAATTGTATAATGCAGTCACCTGTTACACTACTCAGATCTTTTAAAATCTATCTACTCAGATTATCAATACCATCACAAGAAAATTAAAACTGTCTTAGGAGGAGAGGAGAGCCAGTTGTACGATGAAAGGAGAGTAAAGGAGTACATGCATGAAAGCATGAAAGAGTTGCTGATAGAGGGGGAAGGATTGAACTAGCAAGGAGGGAGTGTGTGGATAAGGAGAGGTGGATGCTCTTCTTAGAATAAACAAAACACTGACAATACTCTTGTAAATAAATACATCAAAATTTGTCTTTTGATACTAAGCCAATACCAGAAATTTATTTTCTGTATTCAGTATTGAAAATTGAGAAGACTTAGGATTAAGAATACCAGTGATATGAGGGGAGGCAGGTGGAATTGGTTTGGCCAGGTGGAAACAAAGGATGATAATGATTACAAGGAAACAAAAAACATGACAATGATAATGAAAAATATTGTTGAAAAAAGTTTAAATCTTAAACTAATCATGTGTTTTCATTACTCCTTAAACGCTGCCACAATATATGACTAGAAAACTTTATGGCATTGTAGAAAGTAAAAAAAAAAAATATATAAAATATCTTAAAACCTGAGCAAATTTAAATTTGAGCATAACTGCCATATTTTTATTTTCGTGGATCATTACATTTGTGCTTTCATAAAGTGTTCATAAAAAGATGTTGTAATAATAACAACGCTACACTACTTTCATCACCTCTAATATCACTAAAAAAAATACTATCAAAAGTTTTGGTTTAAAAACAAACTGGGACTCTTTTCCTTTGTAATACAGTGGACTAGTTATGGTAGACAGACTCCGCCACCACCAGCTGTAGGATGTCATAGGCTAGGTGGTGATGGCAAGGCCCCAACAGACACTCCACTTGGCTCACAGACTCACCCACAACACAACCCTCACGTTCCTGTGCTGCCTCCAGAAGGTGGTAGGCTGTAGGGAAGGAAAACGGATTAGATGTAATGATAGTGAAATATTCTACCATGAAAATCAAAGAAAAGAATAATGGATGCTTGATTCAATACATAGCCTGAGTTAATAGAAGAGAGTGGCTCAAAGAAGGGTTTATCATATATATTTGATGCAAGTCATTTCTTTGGTTTCTATCTTATTTAATCACATTACCTTTTATAAAGAGGTCGAGGCTGAGTTCATCTTCTAGTTTTGCCCTCTGCTCTTCAATCCATCCGTACACACCACCACCACCGGGCACCACACCTCCATCCCGGTCTGTAAAGGCAGGATCAAGTCAAGTCACCTAATAATGCACGTCTCAGGCATTAGGTGAACATAATACACAAGCAAGAAAATTTAAAAGAAAAAACATAGAAGTGTATTAAAGTAATCTGATCAATTTAGCCTCGGAAAACTATTAACCCTCATCCATTATACTTTTTGACAACAGTAGTAGCAAACAACTCACCTAAATGCCATAACTCAGGTTGCTGCCTCTTGTCATTTTCCCTCCTTTGCTCTCCTGAACTTAAGAGGAATTCCATGGATTGCCTTAAGTTGATTAAATCATCGCTCTCCTCATCCGATGAAAAGAGTTCCCTTACGTGTGGCTTCACATTGTGGTGGGTGGCGGTGGGATCTGAAAACACATTCTCACACAGTTCATTTGGAGTTGTTCTGTTGATATGTTCTTGACTTCCTGAATAGATTTCCATATTATGTGCTGAGGTAGAGGGTTGTGATGCTTGTGAATCTGTGGTCTTCTTACCAAGGTGGAGTAGTGTGGGTCTGGGTCTGGCTGGACTGCGTGGGACGACTGGCTGGGAACTGGACGACTGAGGAGAATTATCTTGTTTGTACTGAGTATTACACGAGGTTGTCTTTATTTGTGCTGTTGGGAAATCTTGCTCAACTTTTAATAGCCGAGTAACACCCTTTGGTTTTGTTTGAGTTACAGATTCACGCTCAATTTGTTCTATCTGCTTGGAATTGAATGCGACATCTTCACTCTGAGGCTGTAATGGTTCATCTTCCTGTTCATTAGGAGTCTTAAGGCTGATGTGAATGCCACTTGTTGATACAGGACTAACATCTTGAAACTTGTCCTTAGTTGCGGTGTCTAGCAAAGTGGTCTTGGTTTTTTCGAGATCTTGTACGTGAGATGAAAGGAAGTTGTGGTCAGTGGTGGTTGGACGGCTTTGCATTAGGACTGTGGAAGAAGTAACCTCGCAAAAATTGGAAAAAGTCAGCCAATCCTGCCCATTATTGTTTGTTTTCTGTAATTCACATGTGCCAGTTTCATTTCCCGATTCTCCTGATGGACTACAAAGAAGAATTTGGAAGTTGCTGCAATCAGTGTTTGAAGTTTGACATATACTCGTCCTTTGAGAATCAATACCACTATCAGTTGACATTTCATCAAAGTTTATGCCAGCATTCTTGCATGGAAATTTATCTGATTCTGTTCGTTTTCTTTCCAACAGCTTAATTTCTTTACTTTTGACACTTGATAATTCGGTTGTATGGTTATTGCACACTTCACTTTTGGTAGCATTAGATTCATCATCCCTACAACCACCTAAACTAGACTCATTATTCATAGAAATACCATCCTCTTCAGGAGCTGTACACTTATCATAAGACTCTGGAGTTTTCAATGTAAATGTGCTGTTTCTGTCTTGAGGAGCATCATTGTGTTCTGTTACTCTTGGATCAGTTTTTCTACAAGCTGCAACATCAAAGAATTTCACAGTTCCACATTCTTCTAGGTTTTCTTGTTGTGGAGAATCACAGTCACTGTGTGCTTTGTCACAGTCTTCAAAACTGTCAAGCTCTTTTTCTACTGCCTCAACTGATTTGCTTCTCAGTGGGATCTTTGTGATGTGTTTGGATGATAATCTCCTTAGAATACCAGAAATTCCCAACTTCATGCTTCCTTTCTTTTTATTAACTGGTGTGTATGTTCCTCTTGAAGCACAACTTGAATCTGAGTCCGCACTATTTCTACGTGAATTGACTTCAGAAGCTAATGGTGACTTGATTACTTTAATAGTTTTGTCAAGCTTCTGGTATTTGTTTTTCAACTGAGGTGTCATATGCAGGCGTAACTTTTCCAGCAAACCACCCTTTGCCTTTGTGTTCACCTCTTTGGATGCTACTTTTCCATCAGCCACTAATATTTTTTCTTCTGGTTTAAGAGCAGCAGGTTCACTTTGTTTTGAGTCACAAGGTAATGTATATGTAGCCTGCAAAACATTCTTGTGTTCTTCACTTTCCTTACAAATCTTGATACTAGAGGCAGTTGTGTTTGTAGGATTTTCTTTATATCTTGCTTGAGGTACATTATTAATAGCAATGGATTCTTTTTTGTCAACATCGTAAGTACTATTCAAAACAACTGGTGCTAATGAACCAATGATTTTGTCAGAAGATAATTTTGACATATCAAACGTGCTGTTCAAAAGGGGCGGTCCAATTGATTTCATTTCTTTCTCAAAACTTGACTTGTCGATCTGAAAAGTGTTGTGCAATACTGTGGGAGGTTTCTGCACATTGTTTGTTGAATTAATGTGAGACGTGCAAACACATGACACCCCATCACAATCTTTAAGACCTTCCTTTAGAGTGAAGGTGGAGTTCATTTGTACAGGTTTGTGTTGTTGTGGTGATGACTCCTTGCCAACAACCCTCACATCCACTAACGACTGTGTTTCCTCCATGTCACACTGCCCTCTTTTGTCCTCGATAATCTGAGCCTCCGCTAATAGACTTACAATATCATCACAGTCCTTCTTCCACTGTTTCCGTTCCCCTGCTTCTCTGTACACTACCACACAGTCTGAAGAAGTAGTTGTGTCCATCTCGGAGGCTGTCATTTCTAGGGGGGACTTTTCCAGGTCTGCACTGTGCACGGCCCCCCATCGTGCACGCATACTTGGGGTGGAGTGATGAGTTTTGATCAAGTTCTCTGAGGTAGGCTCTTGGAAAGTTACTTTGTTGACTGTACTTTGAGAACCTTCAGATATCAGTAATTCAGGAATGCCATTGCCTGTGTAGTTGTCCTTACACCTTACTGATTGATGCGAAATGTTATCCATGGATGTATGTCCTTGAGTATCTGTTTGCTTTACATCATGTTTCTCATTTTCACTTTGTTGTTGATCACATTCAACATACGAGCTGATTTTTAAAGTTTTCTCGGTGTTAGGTATTCTTACTGAATTTTCCTCAACACCACTCACGATTACATCCTCACTTTTAGTCTGTTGTTGCACTGTGTAGTCCTCCTTCATTGGCCGAGGGTTTTCACTACTGATGGTAAATGTTGAGGTTTTATTAATTTTCTCGTCAATCGGTCCGGCTTGCATGCCATTAGAGACAGTTGGGGAATTGCACTGTTTGGGAGTTTTTTGTAGCTTTTCAGTCTTTTTTGATGCTGATGTAGTGAATTTTTCCATCTCGTACGCCCACTGACGTCGCTCCGAGACCATTTGGCTCATTTTCTTGGTGCGTTCTTCTAATATATTTTTCAACTTATTCTGCATTACTTCCCTGATGTGATCCGGTGATATGCTTGGTGCAGCTTCCTCTCCTTCATTACCTTCATCCTCCTCACTGTAATGATTGTCTTGCCACTTGAGGCTTTGGTTAGCTAACTCTTTAACATCCTTTGGGTTAGGTAATTCAACATCACCATCTGGTATAACATCAGGTTTGCATATTTTAGACTTCTCAATCCTTTCGGACGCATTTTGTTCTTTAGTAACTGCATTTGGTTTGGTTACACAGCTTGCAGCAGCACCTTCATCTGGAACTGTACACTGGGCAGCAGCACCGTCACATGATGCAGCTGTACAGGCTTGATCCACTACTAAAGACTCCATCAGCTTTCTCTTATCATAAGCTGCTTTCAGTTTTTTTGTCAAAAATTCATCTACAAGCCAACCCGGAGACTTTGGAGATGTACACGAGTCTTTATCATCTAATTTGGACTCAAGCTTCACCTCTCCATTTACAGCGCCATCTTTCTCTCTTCTTTTGAGGCCTGAACTATCTAACATAAGCTTAAGTTTAACTGGGGATGGATTCATAATTCTATTGTGTTGCTGCTGAAGCTTGGGATCATTTTTTTGCCTGAAAGCATTAGGTACAGACTTAGATCTCTTCTGATACCTCTTAGCACCCATGTCAGCCTCAGATCTTTGTGCATCTTTAGATGACAGAATATCCTCACTTGGGCATCTCTTCCGGCTGTCTTGCCTCAGCCTCTCTGTGTTTTTATGAGTTACCTTGCCCACCAGCTTCCCACCAGGATACACTTGTCTGCCCGTAGGCTTTATTGAGGACTTGTGAGTAACCTTCTTGTTGAGGGAGACTCCGTACTTAGCTGCAGGTTCTGTGATGTCAGGCGGGCGTCTAGTGAGCACAACCTTACGAGCTGAAGCTGGCACGTGATATTTTCTCTTTATCAGGGATTTCCTTAACTCTTCCTCTTCACACCCAGAAATAAATCTTGATACTCTTTTAAGGATGAACATTTTTCTTAGTACTGCACATATAGAAGGTCGGGCCTGAGGCTCTCTCTGAAATATCTGGCTGAGCAATAAACGAATGTCTCGACTATAGCGAGAAGCAACGGGTGGGTAGATACCTTTTATAATTTTAAGGATAAGTGCCTTCATATTATTAGCTTCAAAGGCATGTTTTAGTGTTAACATTTCATACAGAACACAACCCAATGCCCAAATATCACTTTTGTTGTTATATGGCTTATTTTCACACATTTCTGGAGACAAGTAATATGGAGTCCCAATGCATGTTCTAGCCAGCTCAGAAGAACTATTCAATATTTTCGAGATTCCAAAGTCTCCCAAGCGAACTTTCCCATCATCCGTTAGAAATATGTTCTGGGACTTTATATCACGGTGAAGTATTTTACGATCGTGTATATACTTGATGGCAAGGCAGAGCTGAACAAACCAATCCAGGACGCGATCTTCAGGGAATAGAATGCCATTTCTCTTGGTGATGATAGAGTGCAGGTCACCGCCAGCACAGTAGTCCATTGCTATGAGTAGGAATCCATCTGCTTCACAGGATCCTTGAAACTGTGTTATGTACGGGTGTGATAAGCTGGATAACACCTGCAAAGTAAAGGATTATTATCTATCTACCATTGTCAAGATCTAAAGGATACACTACACAGAAAAAAATATGTTAGTGCAGTTTATTGAAGAAAATGGAAGAGGTGATAGTGCAAATGCAGTCATTCCATAAGATCAATTGCCTGACATTCCACAAACCATCGCCTTTCACCCAACTTATCAACAGACCACATAGAGGCAGCTAGCCATGATTACTATATTACAGTGCTCATTTTTAAACACTATTTTTTCCCCCAATATTACTGTAATCGATGACAAAAATGTAACGCTTAACAGTATAACCAAAATGAAGAATCTGACATTTAATAATTTTGAATATTAGTGTATTTGTTTTAAGTTTAAGAATAATATGATGTGAAATATTATAACTTGCATAGAATAACTGCCAAACTATATACTGGAAGATGCAATGTGAATATCTTCTATCACCTAATAATTAATACTATTGGGAATTGCTGCTTTTCTAAGATAGTTTGTTACAGATCTATATGACCCCAAAAATATTATAACATTATTTAATTGTAATAGGAATAACAAAGTAAAAACACCTTTTAATAAGTTACTATAGCAAGTCAGAAAGCTTAGAAGAGCCTCATATATTCCAGAATTACAAAACTTTTACAGTAAGCTCAACAATTAGCTACCTATAAAACCATGACATTCCAGTATCATATCTTTACCTGAACTTCTTGTCTGGCATTCGTCACTTCCTTAGGTGTCATGTGTGATATCTTGATCCTCTTGATAACATGTTTGGTGTTGGATGGAACATGGAGTGCTAAGTGAGCTGACCCGTAGGAGCCAGACCCAAGTTCACGCACGATCTGGTAGTCACTCAAGGTCAACCTGTATAAAGTAAAAAAAAATAATAAAAAAAAATAATAAAATAATAAAATAATACAAAATAATAAAACAAATATGAGGAAAGCTAAAAATACTGCTTAGCTCTATTAAATGTAGGTGGCACAGAAGGGTTGTTAGTTGTTAGGATCTTGATATCATTAATTAATACATTTACTCACAGATGTATTAAGCGATGAAAATATAATATAACACATGTTTCAGGAATGGATAATCCCAAGCTTGCCAGCCAACCACCACCAACAACTTTAAAAGGCCTCAAGACACACCGCTACTCATAAAGGTACAGTACAAAGTGCACCATTTTTCTTGAATATATAAAAAAGGATATATTCTCCATTATCTGACGATTCATGCATGGGTGGTAAGGCCTGGAGCCTAACCTAACCTAATATAACCTTGACATATTAAGTATAGCTTGATCACCTCTGTTTCAGTGCTTCATGATCTACGTTATAAACTCATTTTACTATAAACTTAACTATGATGACACCTTACCACCTTATCATCAATGCAACTTCCTTTATCATATATGTACGTATCTACAAGTGTAGCTATAGTATGTACGTAACAATAACATATACACACATAACTGTCAATACTACTATCATTACTGTCACTCGTTCGCTGAGACCACATATTTACCTCCTCCTCATTATTAGTATACTGATCATGACCCTTAATTAAACCATGATAAATACTATATATATGATTCACCTCAAGTGCTCCATGGTGCCACACACTCCACCTCCTCCTCCTGTCACAGTCCTTGGTCAAAACTGCCTGGCTCCGCCCCGCCCCGCACAGTGCCACCCTCACCCTCACCCCCTAACAATAACAATAACAAGGCAACTAAACCATCATTTATACTAACCACCACTACTTCCTTCCACCACTAACTATCAGATTATGTCATTCTATAACTTCAATTTATTATTTTCTTTTTATTGATACTGCTCTTGTTTATTTATTAGTTAGTTGTTGTTTTTTTCAACCCATTATGATCTAATACTCAGGCGAGGAAAAAAAGGGCGGGAAGGGGAAGGGATGGGAGGGAAGGGAAGGGAGGAGGGAAGAGGGAGGGGAAGGGAGGGGAGGGAAGATAAGGGAAGGGAAGGGTAGAGAAGGGGAGGGAAGGGAAGGAGGAGAAGGGTAGGGAAGATGAGGGAAGGAGAGGGAAGGGAAGGGAAGGGAAGGGAGAGAAGGGGAGGGAAGAGAAGGGAAGCTTGAATTGTTCAGTGACTGTTCACTTCCTTTCTCTTAGGATGCTCAATTGAAGGCCTTAATTGTCAACTTAATTTCCACTTATACATAGTTACAGTCAAGAGTTACGGTTCTCGTCAAACTTACCGTGGCATTGCATATCTGTATGTGTACTATATTTGAACAGAAGGAATAAAGATTGAAAAATAATACAGATGGAAGAGGATATGAGTTAAGAAAATTGAGGATAATATAAAAATAGCTAACAAGAGTGTGGCAACAATCAACAGGCCTTTACTGAACCACCTCATCACACTCATCCCACTCCTCTTTCACTATGGTAATGCCACACATATACGCAATATTTAAGTATTCTACCTTCTCCATCTTCTATTAATTCGCTTTTTGTCGCATAATTCTTCACCATACTCTTTTAGAAGCTATATTACCCTTAATTTTTTTTTTCATTTGATCAGTTAACTGCGTGGTTAGCGTGGTTAGCCAGGAACGAGACCGAGTGTTGCGCATGCGTGGAGTTTACTTTGCCAAGAGAGGAGGAGGAGGACGCCAGGACGAAGGAGGAAGGCCATGGAAGAGCAGGTAGCAGGGAATGAAGAGGAAAGGATCAGGATTCTTCTTCCTAAGGCCACGTAGCTGTTGGAGAGGTAATGTATTTCTATCACGTCTTGGTTTTATTAGTGCCACCATGTTTTTGATATAAGGTTTGAGGAAGAAAGTGAATACATATAGCCGGTAGTGTTGAGAGTGGTTAAGCAAGGTAGTTAGTATTGGTTATAGTAGCTATGCATGTAATTAGTGTGACTAGACGTATGTTGCAAGGTCCTCTGTTTTAAAAGTGTAACCCGTAATAATTGTTTTTGTTTTTTCTGTTAAATCCGAGTGACTTTGCCCTTTCAAAACGAAACGGAATCGAGTATTATAGGGTAATTAAGATCAGGGGCGTACCTAGGGTACATGACGTTATTCTTCACCATTAATAGTGGTTGGATATAAAGAAAACATTACCTATTAAGCGTAAATAGCCTTGATAAATAACATCAAGTTTCAACAGGTACCCTTAGGTGGCGGCCGTGCGTCCTACATAAACATTTGTTATATTTGATTCGTATTTATTTCATGAAAAATGTTTATTTCTAAGGTCAATCATGAAATCGAATAATAGAATAAAGCAATAATAATTAAATTAAACCAATATAAACCATAGATTAGTATATATAAAAATTATTAAAACCGAAAGTAAAGCCTAAATAAGCCATAGAAAAAGAAAAACGGAAAAAACAATGTAAAAATGAGAAAAAAAACACCGTAATTATTCGTTTACATCCAAGAGTGTTAATTATAGTGTTAGGTACATTAAAAGAAGTGTTAAGACATGACGACATACAAGGATATAGATGAAGGCGAGTGTGTTGTGCTATGAGTGTGTTTTGGTGGGCTGACGGGGCTGAAAGGCTGAATATAGCACTAGGGATGTACACCTTTTTCCTTCCTTTCTAAGTCTATTTGAGGGAAGGAAGAGCAGTAACGCGTTATTCTACACCATGTATAGTGGAAGGATAGAGAAAACAGTGCCTATTAAGCGTAATAACTTGATATAACATAACAGAACAGGTCACAGAAGAAGAAGAGTAGGATGGCGGACGTGACATAGAGCTGAACAGGTCACAGAAGAAGAAGAGTAAGATGGTGGACGTGAGGTGGCAAGTGTGAGGCGAGTGTGTTGTGTGTGTTAGGGATTTGTGTGTGTGTGTGTGTGTGTGTTAACAGGTGTAGCATTGTGAGCGTAGGTAAAGGTAATAGGCCTGTAGACTACACATTAAATGACACTACCTTAGGAAGGTCATATAGTGTGAGGGACTTGGGAGTTCAAGTAAGCAGTGACTTGCGGCCCAGGGAACAGTGTAAGTGGAAGACTGAGATGGAACGAAAGAAGACTTTGGAATGGTACAGAGAGAAAGAGGCCCCAATGTATGTAAGGTGGTATGATGGAAGCCTGGGTGGTGATCTTCTCTTCCGAGCTAGGGCACAGTGTATGGATGTGAATGCAAGGAACTACAGATGGTCAGAGTCCCGCAGCAAAGTGTGCCAGATGTGTGATATGGGAGAGGATGAGACGGTAGAGCATGTAGTACTAGAATGCGAGAAGTATGACCGTGACAGAATGGAAATGATGCGTGTGATTCTGACAGAAATGGGACGTGAAATGAATGAGGTGACTGAAAGACCTGGAAGGGAATGGATGGCGTTGTTGCTAGGACTGTGTGAGGAGACGAGTGAACGGATGATTGACGCGGTGAAAGAATTCCTGGAGAAAATGTGGTATGCGAGATTGAGAGATTAGGGCATGTAATTAGAGTATGCATCTTTGATTTATTTAGTTTCTTTTTTTCTGTGTACTTTCCTTTTTTTTCCCCCCTTATTCCCCTCACAGGAGCTGCCGATATAAAGGCCTGACTTGGAGGAAATTTCAAGTCACCTGTGACATCAAGATCAAGATCATAGCTAGAAATAGGGCCAACAAGATACTGGGATTTATTAGTAGGTGTGTGACAAGTAGGAGTTCTGAGGTCATTCTGAATTTGTATTTAGCGCTAGTTAGACCCCACCTAGATTATGCAGCTCAATTTTGGTCCCCTTATTATAGGAAGGATATAGGCTCCTTGGAGGCAGTCCAGAGAAGAATGACCAAGATGATTCAGGGGCTGAGAAATTTACCCTACAAAGATAGGTTAAAACGTTTTAATCTCCACTCCCTAGAGAGGAGGGCAAGAGGGGATATGATTGAGGTTTTCAAATGGGTAAAAGGAATTAATAAGGGAAACATTGATCAGGTTTTAGAATTTAGTAGTCAGGATAGGACACGTTTAAGAAGTGTTAGGACATTATGACCTACAAGGAAAAAGATGAAGATGAGTGTGTTGTGTTGTGAGTTTGTCTTGGTGGGCTGAAAGGCTGAAAGTAGCTCTAGGGATATGCGGTATAGCAAAAAACCGGTATACCGAAGGGCTTCTAATACATGTAATACCGCCCCCAAAATACTGGTATGTCGGTATACCGTATAGGTGCATATCCCTGGAGGCCTAGACACACACACACACACTCAGCTGACGCCAGGCACTGTAATCCGATTGTTTCCGATTAATAATTATAATACTTAGGGCACCGTAGGGATCTTTCTGCCCTCACCACCCCACCCTCACCCCAGTGTTGATGGAAGTCTTATAGAATCACCACTTTTCTCCTTAGATAATGTAATTTCCTTCCAGCAACAAACCCACATCCTCAATTCGATCTGATAATTTTGCTATAACTTACCGTTCTTTCCTTTCCATGTTTCACTATCCATTACTTCATGTTTCTACCATTTACTTTTTAGCTTACCAAAGCGACATTCTTTTCCCTTCCTGATAATTCCAGTTCCAATTCCCATGAGTGTCCTGTTTGGCTATTAACTTGCCATTCTTTCCTTTCCCATGCTTCACTATCCATCGCTTCATTGCTCTGCTATTTGCCTGTTAGCTTACCAAAGTGCCATATGATCTCTGATGTGATGCTATCTATATAGTTACACATGCACAACCTCTTCCTCGTTGTCTAGTTTCAGGATCTTCTCCAGTGTCTTGGTGGCAATTGTAGGTAACATGTAAGGTGGTTAAGACAAGGATCTCATGGACTGTTAAATATATTGTGCTGTCACCAACAAATAACAAGTATGATTGGGTGTTTGTATATTGAATGAAGCTGTACTAGCTTTTAACATCACTCAGTGATCACATTTATTTTCAAGTACATATTCAAAAGTTCCTTATTAAGTATCAAATTTATTTACTCTTGAGCCCTCAAAAAAAGAGAGCTGGCCTGCAAAAATATGTGTCTCCTAACATTTATTATTGCAACTCAAGTGGATCACAATACCCAATGCAGCAATACTTTAGCTTGGTGGTATGTACCCTTGTAAGGATGAACCAACAACCAAAATTATGAACTGCCTTACATTCAACTAAAGAAAAGAAAAGAAAAGAAAAATTATCACAATTCTACAATTTAAATACTACAATGCCAACTCACTTCTTGCACTACTAACCAACCTTTCACCTACAACATCACATATAAAAGTCACTGTTGGAATGATATCCCAGTTGCGCTCGTAACAAAAACACACACACACACGGGGAGAGGGTTGGGGTGGGGGGAGCAGACATTGGGGAGGAGGTGAACACCCTTCCCTACAACTCGGTGTGGATGTGTGCGGATTCTTCATTAAGGTCCTCTTCCGGCTTTGTACATACAGCTGGGGTGCTAAACAGGAACACATATTCACACCTATTGGGTTCGGACACACCCATGAGCTTGTTGTCTGTCCCGCACGATAAATGGACCTGGAGGGGAAGAGATAAATAAACAATTACCATCATCATTATCATCATCATCAACACGTAAAATTAATATATACGAATCTGAATGTAAATACTGCAATAATAGACCAACTTCCAGAGTGTAATTTCAGAAAATGGTCGCTTTAGATAGATAATGCTTACTGGTTTACTAATGTATAAAATGATCATCCACAGATACACATGGAAGAGGAGGGAAAGAGGAGAGGGACGAGCAGAGAAGACGGATTGATTACCTACCAGCGGCAGATGAGAAATTAAGGATGGATGGATTTGTTGGATGGGAAGAGGAAGGTGAGGAAAGGTATTAGCTAGTGAAAGGATGGATAGGAAAGAGGTTAGAGAGGAGTAAAAAGGAAGGTATGCGAGAGACTGACAGAAGAAGCTAGGTTGACACTCGATTGAATAAGCAGTATAAGTCTGATACACTAATTTACTGACATCTTATGATACCTTTTCTTGAACACTTTCATACTCATTCTTTCCGTCCCCATATGTTTACCTTTGCTCTGCCGTCCTTTGATATCTGACACTTACTTTATTCCCATTAACTAACTCACTCATCTCCTCTTATACACCCTCCTCTTCCTTTCTATAGCCTCTTTTATTCAATTAGTACACCACAGTTGCTTCCTCTTCAACCGTCAACCGAGCTCCTGTCAGTCACTCGCATACCTTCCTTTCAGACTCCTCTTTAACCTCTTCCTGATCCATCCTTTCACTAGCTAAGGCGCACTTCACACGTGCGTTTTTTTTCCCACACAGGAAAACTGCCTGGTTTAGGAATCAAGGAAGTTCAATCAGACACCCGCCGCTTGCACTGCTAAACCGCGTGGTGATAAGCGTTCGAGAATACTGTTGAAGGCTATGCGAGCACTTCAAACAGACTGTTATTTCCAGTGCGGCAGTTGGGGTTCAGCTGTGGCAGAGGCAAATGAGTCTCTGCCACTTGGGAATCTACTGTGTGGAGGGTCTAATTGAACTTAATGGATTTCTAAAACAGGTGGTTTTCCTGTGTGGGAAAAAAACGCTCAAGTGAAGCAAGCCTCACACCTTTCTCACCCTCCTCCATCTGCGACCTACCTCACTAAAGCTAAACCCAAACAATCTCCAATTAACACTTTAACATACTCACTCCCAACACTCATATCCTGGACCCCTTCCCTCCATGTGTCTCTATGCCGCCTTCACACCACAGGTGAGGCTCTCTCTCTCTCTCTTTTTTCACGCTAAGGAATTGCAAGCAACAATATTAATTAACTCCTATACTTACTAGCTAACTCCTGCAATAGAAAGTTAGAACATAAAGGGTCTCACCACACTAGTACTACTTACATCCGCTGATCTGGTGGGGCCATTCCAACAGGCTTGCCCATTAGAGTACAGCATCCGACCGTACTTGTCTCCCTCCAGCCCGCTCCACTCACCCCATTGGCCAAGACGAGTCTCCCCATGACCTGTCTTGGGCTTCTGTGTGGCCTAGGAAGGAATGAATTAGGTTAGGTTAGTGTGAATTGTTACCGTGTCGATCTAGCTGCGACAAGGCATCAACAAACATTCACTCCCTCGCATCTTTACCTCTGAGGGAGAATGGAGTGATGTTCACCCATAACAATTCCTTACTTTTCATTTCAATAAAGCAATATAAGAAAAAATCTGTCTTTTTACCCATACATTTATCTAGGAAACATTGCAATAAACTGAATGTGAAATGATACAACATAGTTACAACCAACCAATTGCATAAAGGAAAGTAGCCTCACCTCACACAACAGTACAGTACACCTCCTTGACTCACCTTATCAAAGGGACACAGCCGGTAAGTGTACTCCCGGTCGGTGTAGTCGTAACAGTTACCTTCCAGGACCCTGAACTCCTCCTCTGGGCCGTAGTCCTTCACCTGCGTCTCCTCCAGTGACCTCAGCTCCCGGGTCAGGTCCCTCACCCGCCTGTCTGCTTCATCAAACTGCTCCCGCGCTTCATTGGCCGCTGCAAAAAGGGGGAGACAAGACGGGCTCTAATTCTCTAAATGTTAATACTAAACCAAGCCTTATGTATTCAAGAGGATGTGAGAGGTAAAGGAAGGGATGAAAGTTTGTTTATCACATCTACTTTTCATACTTATTCTTAGAGGTGATCCCATTCCGTTACTCTTACAACTTACCATCAACGAGCTTCTGTGTTTCATCGTCGTACTTTGGGGTTTCCTCCTCCTCCTCTTCCTTTGATGCCTCCCCTTCCTCCTCGTCATCCTCATCATCCTCTTTGCTCTCTCCCTCCGTGTAGTCGTCGGGTAAGTCGTAGTCTTCCGCATCATCCCTCCCGTCATCCTGGATTGAGGCAAGAGTGTAAGTGTTATAGTTATGCTGGTATCCTAGGAGTCCTTTAAGTCCTCCTACACATTCTATCATCAGGTCATTACCAGTAAGTGTGGCGTGAATATGGGTAACTGTTACGTCTTAGTGCAGCACAGACAACGTGAAGAGGCATACAGAACGCTTCATTATGTATTGCATGTGCAGGAGGAAGGTGCCAATGACAGTTATGTATACAGTGCTACAGCAGAGGCTTGAGGTATTTATATAGAGTGACGGACAGGGAATGTGTTGTAGTTTTTGTAGCATTCAAGAAGAAGAATATGTCACTAAATACAGAGTAGAGATTACTTAAAAGGCCGAGTTGAAGTTACAGAATTTTGCTTAGAGGGTAACGAACGACACACAACAAAACTGAACGACATCACATACAAAGAACATTATCAAGTTGTTTTCCAGCATCTTTATCATTATTTACTTTGAGTCTGGAATTGAAACTGAACTCTGATGAAAATAATTGTCAAACATAAGACCAGTGAAGGTATGTTACAGATACAAGTCAACCTAACCTGCCATGAAGCTGAGTAAGTAAGTAAGTAAACACCGTGCAGGCATTGTTAATTATGTGAAGCTTCCTGGTGAGCAGAAATTCACTCAGATTAATTCCCACCGATTATGATTACAACATGCAAAAACAATCATGTGCGTACAGTGCATAAGATACATTGAAGCCCATAAGATGCAGTAAGTAAGTATTAAGATGTATCCAATATATATACTTAAGTAACAAAGAACAAAATTATCCATCAATAAATAAGATGCAAGATTAATCAAATTGAATCTTTGTACGTACCATCAAAACATGCATAAACACAAAAACATATGAATTCAAATGCGCACTTTTGTATCTTTCATATTTCAGAATTAAAGAAAACTTCAGCTAATAAACAAACCCACGATATGATCAACGAAATGGATGGAATTAAAGAAAGAAAAACGAGCATCTTATAGGCAACAAGTATAAGCAACCACTATGAATGAAGCTAGACGGATCAAGACCCACAGGAAGGTGCTGGCCAGACCATGCACACACACAATTCATTCCCTCACCGCAAGAAGATCCCAGTTAGCTCGAGAGTTTACGTAGCGTGATATCTGTGTGTGGTGAGGCCGGGGGAGAGTTGAAGGGTGTTAGCATGGCGTCAAGATTTATTCCTTCCAGGGGGATGGGGTCAAAGAAAGTGTACCAATGTGTGTTGGTTGGGAAGTTGATGTGTCAGTTGTGTATACGTTTTACACTAGTGGCATTGTGATTTTAGATGATATACATTGTGATTTCTGTTCCATTACATATTCAGCGGGAACTAATGGTTACTTTATTTTCTATTTTGGTAAGATGAGATGACACACACACACACACACACATTCTCTCTCTTTCTCTTTTACGCACACACATATAAACAGATGAGTTGTGTAAAAATTAGTGCCATTGGTCGTTGATAAACTTTGATGTGTTATGGGACTTTCAACATTCATAAAACCATTACTACTTGTGACTCCTTCCTTCCACACAGTTGTTATAAGAGTAGAACAGTTCATTCCTGTCATTCATACAGACAAGGGATTTTTTTTGCATGTTTGTGTTCATAAGTCATAACAATTAATCTAAAGCAAACAACACTTGTACTAACTAGCTAGTCTCAAAAAGTTATTCAGGGACCAGAAGATATAATACATTTTCCAATCTTACAGAATATGGATATCTAAAATAATCTACATAACAGATTAGGTGTAAGATTACGCTACAAAATATGTGTGCTGGACAATGCAAAATAAAACAAACATGTACTTAGTGTAGTGTAGCATCCTATCTGCAGGAGTTAATAATAATCAGTTGTGAAAAACCTGCTCCCATCACAATGCTAAGTGAGTAAGTGCAATATAAAAAAACACAGGCATTGAAAAAAAAAGAAAAAAAAGAAGTATAAAACTAACTCAAGTATCCTCTCTAATTTTTATCATTATTGTTAGTTAGTTATTAAGTTAGTTAGTTAGGGGCTGTCTTACTCCTCTGCCGCAAGTGGAAATTAGAGTAAGGGAGTGACAGCATGGCTACAGAACTAAGCTCAATTCTCATTCCATCCAATGGGTGAAAAACTACAATGAAGCTTAGCAGGGGTTAGGGGGGTTAGGTTAGGTTAGAGGGTGTGCATGCAAGGCAAGATCAATCGGTGTTATCAATAGGTACCTCTGAGTCGACACCGGAGTCATAATTCTCCACCTCCTCCTCCTCCTCCTCAAACCTCTCCTCATCTTCCTCATCATCAGTCACATAGGGATCCTGTTGGGAACATTGCCCAGTCAGGAATGATCTTGATCTCAGGTAGAAAGGCATTTATAAAGCATAGATTAAATTCTGGTTCTGTTAAGTAAGTGTAATAAGATTCTCACTCTGTTTTGATGAGGGTTGAGAGGGTTTACACTGCCTAATGGGATGGAGGGAGGTTTTGAGTTTGATTTACTGGTATTTTTTGTTTTGTATTATATCCTAGAAGCTGCCGACTAAGAACTGTTGTCTTCCATCTTTCAGCCGTGTGACTTTTGGTATGACCTTACTTAACATTATATAGGACTCACAACTGACTGGTAGCTCAAGGAAAGCTGTGATTAGCCTGAAGGTTGTGAGTTCGATCCTGGATCAGGGAAGGTTCATGATGAGAGAAGGAAATGTTCTCTCGTTAACCCTACAGAACTATAGGGTGTATAGTTACCTAGTGCGGGGGAATTATTAGATCTTTGTTGTTTTCATACACATTAAAAGCTAGGATGTGGCAGTAAGTCCAGCCATATAGTAAGAGGCATCAAGAAACAGCAAAACATTCTTACAAATCTAATCTAATTCCTGAATCTATACAAAATTTGCACATATATTTCTGAGAGAAGTTAGACACTATGTTGAAAAAATACACTGAAACTCTTCACTTAATTCATTGCAATCTGGTTCCTATAGTGAAAAAGGAACTGAGAAAGGCTGAGAATATTCAAGCTCTTGTGAGGATTATGTGCAGCTAAACACACACAAATGCTGCCACTGGAAATTACACATCACACCAAGTTAAACAATCACTTACGTTAATGTGTCAGGTACTACATAAGAGATAGACGGTATGAGCTGTATCTACCAGACACAATGCTCTAGCCATCACCCACCCTTTCAACAACTCATTATAATAAAAAAAAAAACATGAAACAGGACAGATATCCAAAGCTACAAAACCTCAGACACTTGTACCTCCCTCTAGGCCAGAAAAAACAAGGAAACCGTTGAACTTGAAGAAAACAAATGGACTGACAATAAATAGTCTCACATCTGTTTGCATTCCACTAATTCATCCGCAGAGGAGTCAATCAAGTCAATAATAATAAGTGGATCAAATGGCGTACATACATGCAGCTTGTTATTCATCTTGTTTCACTTCCCTGACTCGAAGGTAAGACAGGGTGAGGACCACAACAACAACCATGCATCAGGCACACCCACACTATTAGTTACAATAGTTACCTCCTCGTCGAACATGGGCGGGGGTGGCGTGAGCTCCTCCTGCAGGGGTGGTGGAGCAATGGTAGTGGAGGGAGGGGTGAACATTCTCTTATCCATTTTGTAGACTGGCCGCATCATGGCCCAGCCGGTTGCAAGGAAGGTCTCCAGGCTCATACTCTCCTCTTGTTGTAGGTAGAACTGAAGGTGGAAAGTGATGGTTTGGTATACATGTTTCAGGGGAATAGTACTCTTACTTGCTATACTTCCTTCCATGTTGGGTTAAGATTAAGGTAAGATATTTAAATTCATGTGCCTTCTCCTCCTCCATTATTGTACTGGTAACTGGTGCAAAAAATTAAGGTTTAGAGGAAAATAGTTTATAATGTTGCACTCAGCCAGCCATCAAGTGTGAATGAAGTCTTTACAGCAATAAATATACAATGAAAAACAGTTCATGTCAAAAATAATATAAAACAATACTGTGCATGCATGAAGGGACACTTGAACATAACAAATCAAGAAAACTGGTGAAAACAGAACACAATAGTAAACAAAACACAAATCACTAACTAATTAAGCAAACTAAACTAGATAAAACAATTCACCCACCTTAGCCTCTTCCTCTGACACCTGTCCGTCCCTGTTGGTGTCGAAAGTTTGGCGGGACATCATCTCCTCCATCCTCAGAATACCATCACCATTATTGTCGAGGTGAGCAAATGCGTCTCTCGCCTCGCCCTCATCCTTCTCCTTCTGCTGGGCTTCCTCTTGTACCTTCTTCTCACCCTCTGCAACACGGTACTGCTCCAGAGCTTCCTTCTCGGGCTCCTCTACCATTTTTTTTACTTCTTCCTTCTCGGATCGCACTGTGTCGGCCTCCTCCTTCTCCTTCTTAAGTTCTTCTATTTTGCTCTGTGTGGAGGGATGCTGAGTGTCGTTAGGCAGTTGGAACTATCATTATCATCTTCCTTCTTGATTTTTCCATTAGTTTCTCTATTTCCAGCATAAGGTTATTAGGTTATTTAACTTTGTTTGGTGTTTGTTAAGAAGAAAGCATCATTTTATTGCTACACACCAGGAAGAGATTTTCACTAACTTTCTCTATCTGTCTGTCCCAAGAAATGAATGCAATATTTTGTAAGCTTCCTTTTAACTTGACATTTCTATCTTATCCCTTAAAGACCTAATTCATCAGTGTGTGAATGCATAAATCAATGAATGAATTAAATAGATAAACAAAAAAAAACGAGTTTGAAGCTTAAAAAAAAATCATATTCAAGATATTCCAGCATCCTAACACCCACCTCAGCTTCCTTCTTCCTTTTGTGTCCATCTTCTATCATGGCTTGGCGCAGCTGGAAGCCATGCAGCCGCTCCTCCCTCTTCTTCACCGCCTCCTCCCGCGCTGCCCTGCCCAGCTCTCGGCACACGTCCACACAGTTGGCCGCCGACGCGTACTCATCCGAGGCATCACAGCAGTCACACACTCCATCGTTGACCCGAGATGAGGGCAGCATGAGGGGGGAGTGGCCAGCGTTGGTGCATTGGAAGAACCCTGGACAGTGATGAGTAGTAGGAAGTTAGGTTATATTTTTTTCATCTTTCTTTCTCTCAGCTAAAAGAAATTGATTAACTGCAATGAGAGAAGTGTGAGAAGCAAAGCAAAGCACATTTAATGCATCTCCATTGAAGTTGAATACATAAGAACTACAAATAACCACTGAAAGATGACTGAATGGTGTTAGAAAGTGTTCAGATTTTTTTTTCCACAGTGAGAAGATTCGTTCGAGCACAGATACTCAACGAAAAACCTTAAAAAAAAAGTAAATAAATAAATAAAATAAAGGAAAGAAAAATTGAGTTTAAATTTTAAATCCCTCACCCACACACACACACACGCAGAGGACCTTACCGTTGGGACAAGCCGCTGTGCCAGGTTCATCACTGCCGTCCTGACAGTCACAGTAGTCGTCGTTGACATAGGAGAAAGGTATCGTGCCAGACCCATCCAGACAGCTGAAGTCACGTGACGGGTCGTAGAAAGAAGCTTCTGCAAGACACACACAAGGTTGTTAATCAATCAATTCTGGTGTGTAAGTGTAGGACAGAAAAATTACATACACCCACTGTTATACTATCAGATACGTACTGCTATCCTTGCAAGAATTATTACAGTTATTACTATCACTATTGCTCCTACTATAATAATAATCCTACTCATTTTCATAATTATTACTAACACTACTATGGTCACGCAAATGTAGTATATGTATTATGAACGTGTGGAGGTCAGTGAAAAGTAAAGGTGAAATAAAACCGAATATTCAGAAACAGGACACACAAAACTATCATTGTCGACTCCTAATTCCCGAGTGTGAGTTTCAACATTCCAAGTACAAATTTGTTACCTATTACAAGAACAGAAGCCATTTTCACTTCCTTTCAAGATGGCTGTTAATTCATACAGCCAATCACTATTCATCAATGATCTCGGGATATGACAAGACATATTTTTAATGTTTTAAGTATGTATGTATGTATGTATGCACACACACACTATGCTTGGTAGCTTAATGGTAAAGTTCGGCCTGTCACTCGTCAGGCTGAGGTTCGTGCCTCGCTCAAGGACATATAAAATTACTAGAATTGTTTTCCGTTTAGGTTAAACTTTATGGAAATCATACAATCTTTAAGTGTAGATAGGAGAGACGTTTCAGTATGAGACTTACTTTGAAGTGGAAGTCTTTCCCAAATAAACTGACATCCTTTCTTCCTTAATTAAAAGGTAATTAAATAATCCCCCCTAACTAGGTAGCTCTAGACCTTATAGTTCTGCTAGGGTTAATGAGAGAGTGCTGCCCCTCTCACCAAGAAGCAGCCGTGAGCCAGGATCAAACTCACAACCTTTAGGCCACGAGC
>JAPQNM010000018.1:1738952-1741452 GCA_029783475.1 Metacarcinus magister
ACACACACACACACACACACACACCTGCAGCATCCAGGTTACCGTAGTTAGTCTTCTCAAGGATTCTTCAAGCGCCCATTTACCGACTAACCCGTAAGGAGTGAACAGCTGGTATAATGTAGCGCCCCTCGGGAATCTTTTGTGCTCTACCTCTCCCCCAGTGGGTACGCGGGTTGTCTACACTCGTCACAGGACAAAGGAGGGCGTTCCACCTTCATTGGGATTTTTTCAAGGCTTGGGAGAGCAAGTCAGGTGTGGGGGTGAGTCAGGACCTGGTCAGGGAAACACAGGGAGGTTGCTGGATGGGATGGGATGGGGTGGGGCGAGCTGAGGTGAGGTGAGGTGAGGTGAGGCGGGGCTATAGGACGGATATTTTGCAAGCCTATTTTTAAGTGGTAGTGCGCGTGGCAACACTACCATAAGAGGGCATGGGTGGTTGGTGGTACTTGTGCTTCCAGATACACGATAAGTGGTTCATTATAGGTAGGTGGCAGCACTGTCAACACGGCGGCGGCGGCGGCGCCAGCTCGTGTAGGACTGGAGGGGCCAGACTTGGGCGGCGTCGAGTGGTTCCGTTGTCTGGTGGATAATTACAAGATATCAATTTATCATGGACAATTACCATAAAATTTGAATTAAAATAAAGAAATATGCCTCGCCACTTCCCTCCGGCTAGATCAGAAGTGACAGCTGCAACGTGTAGGGGGAGGGGCGGGGGAGAGGCAGGGATGCAGCAGCAGCAGCAGCAGCAGCAGCAGTACGTGCAATACCTGCCCTGCGCACTGGACCGTCCCCCGGCTGTGCCTTCTACGGCGTTCAAGGGTCAAGGGTCAGACTGCACAAGGGAGGGCGCAGGACTATCACTTTCTCGCTGGAGCTTTTGGCGATGTGTCAGTGGCATGCCCTCGTTGTGGCTGTCACGGGGCGGAGGAAGGTACTGTACTGTACTGTACCTGCGGGGCGCGGCGACCCTCACACACACACCCACGCTGTTCAGAAGACAAGAAGTGCTCATCAAGGAGTGCTAACGTAACGCTTCTCGGATAGATGGCGTCAACAGTCAGTCGGCGACCATTGATATCAACGAGGGAGTAATACACTGTTTTATCGAATTGAGTTTATTGAGAGAGAGAGAGAGAGAGAGAGAGAGAGAGAGAGAGAGAGAGAGAGAGAGAGAGAGAGAGAGAGAGAGAGAGAGAGAGAGAGAGAGAGAGAGAGAGAGAGAGAGAGAGAGAGAGAGAGAGAGAGAGAGAGAGAGAGAGAGAGAGAGAGAGAGAGAGAGAGAGAGAGAGAGAGAGAGAGAGAGAGAGAGAGTAGGGGGTGGGGGGGTTAGGTAGGTAAGGAGTGAGGGAAGAAGGCTGTTGGAAGTCGTCACTCGTCGCCTCCAGATGCGATCAAGTGAGTCGACGAGGCTCAGAGGCCCGAAAGCGGCGCCTTGCGAGGGTACACAGCTGTTTAAGGTTGTTGTTGTTGTTGTTGTTGTTGTTGTTGTTGTTGTTGTTGTTGTTGTTGTTGTTAGTGGTTGTGGTTGTGGTGGTAGTGGTGGTGGTGGTGGTGGTGGTGGTGGTGGTACAAGGGAACGTTCAGTGTCTATTCTTTTCCTTTTGAGTGTTTAAAATCTGTGTCTAACTTTCTCTCTCTCTCTCTCTGTCTCTCTCTCTCTCTCTCTCTCTCTCTCTCTCTCTCTCTCTCTCTCTCTCTCTCTCTCTCTCTCTCTCTCTCTCTCTCTCTCTCTCTCTCTCTCTCTCTCTCTCTTTCTGCTAACGAAGGTATTTTTCAGACAACACTAAGGCTGGGGCAACACACCTTCCAACACACCTTTCAACACACCTTCTGAGACACATACGTTGGTTCACATTAACACAATGGGCACAGCTCCTCCCCTCCTCTCCTCCTCCCCTCTTCCCCTCCTCCCCTTCCCTCCGCCTGGCCGCTTATCATTGGCTATAGGTTGGTGAGTAAGCTATGTTCCTTTACACTCACTCATCTTGACGTGGTGATTGACGACTGTTTGGGAGGAAGAACATTGGACTGTACGTAGAGACGGTGGGTGGGTGGGTCGGTGGATACAAGGACTTGGGCGTGACATATCCGCCAACTTAATCTGGACACGCTGCACTTGTCACTATAATACCAGTTCATTCCACTACGTAAGCGGAATGAGATTAAAGAAAGCGCATTGAAAGCATCGCGTGACGTATTGCTGAAGGATGTGAGGAGTGCCGTGAGGTGGGGGAAGACGGCAGGCAAGCAGGCAGGCAGGCAAGCAGGCAAGCAGGCAGGCACCTTTCAGCGACGTCAGGAGAAGAGGGGAGGGCGTGGCTGATTTCACTGGCCGGCGTCACACATTTATCGGCCCACGCAGTCAGTGTTTAGGTGTGAAGAGAGTGGTGGTTCCTGCGAAACATTTGCCTTACTAAACCTCCTCCCTCCTCCCTCTCTTCCCTCCTCCCTCCTCCCTCTCCTCCCTCACCTGCCCCCGTCAAACGCTTCCGGCTGT
>JAPQNM010000018.1:1748952-1758952 GCA_029783475.1 Metacarcinus magister
GCCATCGAGGAAGCGAAAATGCGAATGGTGGAAGTGGAGAAAACTTTATTAGAGGAGGAAGAGGACAAGATGAAGAGAGAAAGAGAAAAAAATGTAGTAGTTCATAAAAACACAAGGTGAACTCCCTCCCTCCCTCCCTCCCTCCCTACCTCTCTCCCCTCCCACACACACACACACACACACACACACACACACACACACGTCTACACCACCCCCCCTCCCCGCCCCCGGCCCCCCGCCACACTGAGGGGAGGAAGCAGGCGGCCTCAGCAGACATGATACACCGGAGCAGAAACTAAAATTATGAAAACTTTCCTTGCTTGGTGCACTCAGTCGGGCGGGCGCGCCAAGGCTGCCTACCACACCTCACCTGTCGCCCGCGCCCTTGCCACGCCTTCTCTCCCGCGCGTGGAGGAAGGAAGGTGTGCGCCATCCTCTCCACAACCCTCCGTTCACCTGTCGCGCCGCCTCCTCACCTCACTCCCGTTCATTAGCGATTCTTTCACACACTCAGCGACACTCGGGAACGGAATCTGACGGTGTTCATGGCTAGAGTAGCGGTGGAAGGGCCTCTGTAACGCCACCGTGGCCACCTGCAGAGCTACATGTTTTAAGCGCGTGAATGAAAGAATGTGAAACCGAGCAAGACGCGGCGGTACGAAGCGGGTATGATTGTTACCTTCATTCTCGAGGTGCGACCCTTGGAAGACGTGGCACCGCCGCCCGCTGCCCCGCGCGCCAAGCTGCCACACACCACCGGACGGCCAACACTGTCAGCGGCCTCCTCCCCGTCTAACACCACCACTGTTTCAGATGATTACTGATAACGTGACACTGATACCCCTATACACATCCACAGCGCCGCGTGTGAGCCTTGTTGTCCCGTAAGTCTGCACAGCCCGGCACGGAAAGGCGACCGTTGGCGACTTCTATATGAGTCAAGCCCAGTTTTCGATGAATGGGCGACTCCGGGGTGACCCAGGAGTTATTTTTTTTTCTTTCCTATCTACAACCTTCAGCCCTAAACCGCAGGAATGGTCATTATCGTCCCTACCATGCGGGCAGCGGCGTGGCGAGCCCAAGGGGACGGAAGGACGGGCGGGCGGCCGGACGGGTCACCTCAGGACCTGCTGAAGTGCAATTTGGTGGTGGTGGTGGAGGTGGAGGCGGACCAGTCTGCCGGAAGCTGCCCTTTTCTTTACACGTTGATTTTCAAACGATAATAAGCTTCCTCCACCTTAAATGTCACGCCGTGTGGGAGGAGGAGGAGGAGGAGGAGGGGGGGTAAGATGAATATTTGGAGAAAAGGAGGAGCATTACGTGAAGTTGAGAGAGAGAGAGAGAGAGAGAGAGAGAGAGAGAGAGAGAGAGAGAGAGAGAGAGAGAGAGAGAGAGAGAGAAAGGTGAACCCACACACACACACACACACACACACACACACACACACACACACACACACACACGTTACGTACCCATGGAAGTAAGTAGCTGCTTCATCGATAAATGGTTCCGCGCGAATCTGAAAAGACGAATAAAAAACTTCCATGACCTTGGGCTCCACGGAAAGGCAAGAGGATGTATTTCTCCTCCTCCTCCTCTTCCTCCTCCTCCTCTTGATCTACGGGTCAGGTAGGCTTGCACTATCCACAGGTTATACCAGCACGTGGAAAAGCTGCTAGACCTTCTCTCTCTTTCTCTCTCTTTCTCTCTCTCTCTCTCTCTCTCTCTCTCTCTCTCTCTCTCTCTCTCTCTCTCTCTCTCTCTCTCTCTCTCTCTCTCTCTAATCCCGCCCTTCCTCTATCCCCTCCCCGTCCCATCCTCAAGGTAGCACACACACACACACACACACACACACACATACACACACACACACACACACACACACACACACACACACACACACACACACACACACACACACACACACACACACACACACACACACACACACACACACATCCGCTTGGCCTCCTCTGGATATCCTGGTTGCGTCGTCGCCGCTGCGGACGTGGAGCTGCGGCATATTAGCGGCGACAAAAACTGAGTCAAGAATGTTTGCCACAGAATGAATCTAGAAAATGTTGAGGGAGCGACAGGTTTCTCGAGGCGACTGGAGGGAAGGGAGGGAAGGGAGGGAGGGAAGAGAGGAGGGATCATTAACGAGTGATGGAGTAGAAAGGAGGGAAGAAAGAAAGAAAGATAGGAAGGAAGGAAGGAAGGAAGGAAAGAATGGCTAGAGGGAAGGAAGGAAGGGAGGAAAGGTTGGAGGATTTGCAGGTTAGACTGGCTAGACGAGAGAATGGAATGGCAGGATTACAGAACTCTCGACTGTCTGACTGACTTACCGGTTGACTGAATGGCTGACTGACTAACTGACTGCCTAGCTAGCTGACTGATTGACTGACTGATTAACTAACTGATTGACTGACTGACTGACCAAGAGATTATCGAGTAACTGGCAAGTAACCCTACCATGTGGTTTAAAAGGCTGACTGCTGACTGCTGACTGCTGACTTTCTAGGCTGAGTGATGATTTAAATGACTGACAGCTGACTCATCAACCGTTGACTGATGACTTACAGATGGCGAAGAGTGACTTACGGGGAGAATGAGTGGTCGTGTGTTGAAAATTTGAAGGACGGCAGCTTGGGTAACGTGAAGCCTGGACAGCGGGAAGCCTAGACAGCGGGAAGCCTGTACAGCGGGAAGCCTAGACAGCGGGAAGCCTAGACAGCGGGAAGCCTAGACAGCGGGAAGCCTAGACAGCGGGAAGCCTAGACAGCGGGAAGCCTAGACAGCGGGAAGCCTAGACAGCGGGAAGCCTAGACAGCAGGAAGCCTAGACAGCAGGAAGCCTAGACAGCTTGGGTAACGTGAAGCCTGTACAGCGGGAAGCCTAGACAGCGGGAAGCCTGTACAGCGGGAAGTCTAGACAGCGGGAAGCCTGTACAGCGGGAAGCCTAGACAGCGGGAAGCCTGTACAGCGGGAAGTCTAGACAGCGGGAAGCCTGTACAGCGGGAAGCCTAGACAGCGGGAAGCCTGGACAGCGGGAAGCCTGTACAGCGGGAAGCCTAGACAGCGGGAAGCCTAGACAGCGGGAAGCCTAGACAGCGGGAAGCCTAGACAGCGGGAAGCCTAGACAGCGGGAAGCCTAGACAGCGGGAAGCCTAGACAGCGGGAAGCCTAGACAGCGGGAAGCCTGTACAGCGGGAAGCCTGTACAGCGGGAAGCCTGTACAGCGGGAAGCCTAGACAGCGGGAAGCCTAGACAGCGGGAAGCCTGTACAGCGGGAAGCCTGTACAGCGGGAAGCCTGTACAGCGGGAAGCCTAGACAGCAGGGAAGCCTGTACAACGGGAAGCCTAGACAGCGGGAAGCCTAGACAGCGGGAAGCCTAGACAGCGGGAAGCCTAGACAGCGGGAAGCCTAGACAGCGGGAAGCCTAGACAGCGGGAAGCCTAGACAGCGGGAAGCCTGGACAGCGGGAAGCCTAGACAGCGGGAAGCCTGTACAGCGGGAAGCCTAGACAGCGGGAAGCCTAGACAGCGGGAAGCCTGTACAGCGGGAAGCCTAGACAGCGGGAAGCCTAGACAGCGGGAAGCCTAGACAGCGGGAAGCCTAGACAGCGGGAAGCCTAGACAGCGGGAAGCCTAGACAGCGGGAAGCCTAGACAGCGGGAAGCCTAGACAGCGGGAAGCCTTCAGATAAAATGTCTAATCACCAATCATACACCTGTAACCTCCTCCTCCTCCTCCTTCTGGTCTCCTCAACATAGTTCGATTCCTAAGAAATGAGTGAAGCCATGAGTGTTCCAGTAACTGACTGACTGATTGACTGATTAACTGACAGAATATGAAGTGACTTAGGTAATGATACTCATAGTACTTTTTCTCTTATCATTTTCTTAAGATAAAAGTGAACGAAAACGTTAAGTAACTGACTCACTGACTGAATGACTAACTCAATGACCGACTGACTGACGGACTGATAGCGAAAGTGATAAGCAGCGATATGTACTTACAACTCTGGATCTTCACCTCTAACACAAGGTCCTTCCCCTCTTCGCTACCCCTCTTTTTTTTGTTGCGTGTGAGGGTTGGGTGAGGGGGACAAGGCTGCTGTACTTCATTAATATTTCGTTTCATTTACTGTAGCCTCGACACCTCTCCCCGTGTAGTACTGCGGGAGCCTTCGTTTGCAGGTACTGTAATGTTTATGTACAGAGACTATTGAGTCATTAACACATGCTAGGGGGGTCTGTGGGCATGCACCCTCAGAAAAATTTTGGAAAAAGGATGCATTTCCTGCATTCTAGGCACTCTGAAAGCCTATTTCATGCAACTGAAATGAGCTTATATTTTCCCTTTTAAAATGGATAACAGACTGTTAAAATAACACCAGTGATCAGTTTAATTTTATCAAGCTATAGTCAGCTCTTACAGTACTTAGTCATCATCTGATTGGCTTCAGGGATTCTGGGTCCATCTTTTTCTGCTAAGCTTCATCAGACTTTATAATACTAGGTCTAGGCGGACCTTGGTGCTGCTCTGTGGGGGGGTTACGAGTAACCCAGATAACACCCCCAGCCTACGGGCCTACTACTACTACTACTACAACTACAACTACTACAACTACTACTACTACTATTACTACTACTACTAAAGCTGCTGCAATCCCCGAGGCCCTAAACAGCTTGACCAACACATCAGGTCTTCAGTTTACATTTGACGGCGGGATAAGATAGCATGATAGCATCGCTCAAGTACGTATGTGTGATAGCAAGTCCTCGCCCCAACCTTTTATATACCCTCGACAGAGCAGCAGCAGCAGCAGCAGCAGCAACAGGAGGAGGAGGAGGAGGAGGAGGAGGAGAATCAGCAGCGGTGCCACATCTGCCGCTCCTTCCGTGCCTGGGTGCCACGTTTCAAGGTTCCCATTAAGGTTCATTACTGTAACACTAAAAGTAAAACGGCAAGGTCTCCGTAGCCTCTGTGGATGGGTGGGTGGTGGTCTCCTTGCTCCTAGGCCATGTGTCTCCCTCTCCCCACCCACTGCCCGCCCATCAGCCCTCCTTCCCGCCATGGCTTCTGTGCTACCCGCCCCAACGTTGCTATTATCTCGGGGAAATTGTGTATATTTTCATTCATCACTTCACACTTCTACTGACGCATCGTGGGTTGAACGGCAGCTGGCCAGTCAGTGAGTCAGTCAGTCAGTCACCTAGTGTAGTCAGTCAGTGAGGGACTCATGAAGTGAAGGCGTGTGTTCCTCCCCCAGTGAATAGGCGGCAACCACATTCCTTCGTCGCCGCTGCCATTCCCCGCCCTCATCACTATTACCTATCATGAACGACTCATCACCTCCTTCCTGTGGTGATGCCCTACACCTGTGTAGACGCAACACCTCCTCTCCTCTCCTCTCCTCCCATGCCATGCCGCCTCACTCCTCCTTCCCTCTCATCACCACCACCACCTCCTCCTCCTCCTTCTACTACTCCTCCTACTCCTACTCCTCCTCTCTCCTCCTCCTCCCTCCCCCCTGGTAGCATTCCTTAAGGCCCTGTTGTACCGGCCGCGCCCCTCCCAACACCTGGCATGTCTCACCTGCCCTCCTTCACACCTGCAAACTCTCATTATCCCCTCCCTCACACCTGTACTCGCTCATCTCCTCATCTTGATACCTAATCATCTTTCTGCATCTCACCTGTTTTTCCTTCACACCTTTCTCTTATACTTGGTACCTATTCTCTCTCTTTTTCTCTCTTGCTCTTTTTTTTCTTTTTTTTCTTCTCTCTCTCTCTCTCTCTCTCTCTCTCTCTCTCTCTCTCGCTCTCTCTCTCTCTCTCTCTCTCTCTCTCTCTCTCTCATGGTTCACCTCCTCGTCCTTACATGACTTTCCTTGCACCACGCCTCTCTCTAACTCTCCTTCACTGGCCATCTTTTGTTCACCTTCCTCCCTCGACACCTGTCTCTCTCTCTCTTCACACCTGTCCTTTCTTATCCATCTGTCTGGATAATCGTCTTGCCTTCCTTCCTTCCCTTAACTTCCTCCCCACCATCACCACAACAACAACAACAATAATAACAAATACAAAAATAACACTCTCTCTCTCTCTCTCTCTCTCTCTCTCTCTCTCTCTCTCTCTCTCTCTCTCTCTCTCTCTCTCTCTCTCTCTCTCTCTCTCTCTCTCTCTCTCTCTCTCTCTCTCTCTTCGTCTTAGTGGCTCTCATAACTCGCTGCTTCGTTGGGATCAAAAGAGAAAATGTTTTAGTGCTTCCTAGTTATTTTTATTCATCGTTTCTATCGGCATTGAATTGAAGTAATACAATGTAACTTAAGAAAGAGAAAGAAAGATGGACGCTCGTGCCATCCTCTCGGTCGTGGGTATCAGGAAGCGTTGAGTCAGATGTAAATAAGGTAAACAATGAGACGAATGAAGGGAGAGATGCGTGTGGGTGGCAAAGTAGATTACGCTTTTCTTGCTTCTCTCTCTTTTTTCTCTCTCTCTTTCTTTCTTTACTTTGTCTAATTGTCCTTAATATCTAATAACTAAGTAAAATAAATGGTCTTCAACTGCGTACTAATAACTCTTCCATCTCCACCCATTAAGGTGAAAGAACGAGAGTTTAATTAAGAACGTAATGTTAGAAAAGAAATAAAATAGCCAGTGGGAAAGAAAATACTTTAGGATACAGTAAACATAACGGAAAACTTTATAAAAAAAATAGAAATATGGCATAAAAGTAGAATATCGAAATAGAATTCAGAAAATATGTATTACGAAATATAAAATTGAAAATAATACGAATGGAAAAGAAAAGAGGGTCAATATAACATACAAAAAAAATACGGTGCAAGGACTAGAAGTAGAATTTCAAAATGGATTGAGAGAAGAAACAAAATATATAGGTGTACAAAACAGAAAAATTGGAAATACGAGTAAAAAGACAGTTCGGAAATGCAAAAGTGAGAAAGAAAAGAGAAAAGGCATAACAGAAAGAAAGAGAGAGAGAGAGAGAGAGAGAGAGAGAGAGAGAGAGAGAGAGAGAGAGAGAGAGAGAGAGAGAGAGAGAGAGAGAGAGAGAGAAAGAGCAAACACCAGCGAATCCTGTTCAGTGACGTTAAGGGAAGAGGGAGAGAAAGGAGGGTGAGTTGGTAGGCGGAAAGGAGGAGGAGGAGGAGGAGGACGAGGAGGAGGAGGAGGAGGAAGAGGAGGAGAAGGAGGAGGATAAGACATGCATACATACATACAGTCAGGACATTGAGCAGAGAAAGAACCTATGAAAGCATCCCCAAAATAAGTAATAATAATGGAAATTGATGAGAATGAGTTACAGAAGAAAGGAGGCCATGATGAGATGAACATAATAATCTCCTCACTTCTACTGACTCTTACTGACTCTTACTGACGGTTACTGACGGTTCTGACGGTTACTGATTCTTATTCTGCTGACTTGTGGAAGGAAAACGGAAGGAAAAACTGCGTGCTGACTAGCTATAGTAAAGTGATGATGATGATGGTGATGATGATGATGATGACAATAGCTGACTGACTGACTCTCTCTCTCTCTCTCTCTCTCTCTCTCTCTCTCTCTCTCTCTCTCTCTCTCTCTCTCTCTCTCTCTCTCTCTCTCTCTCTCTCTCTCTCTCTCTTAAAAGCTGCTCCGTTCAACCCACGTGGTGTATCCTTGGAACTTACAAGAAAATCGAACGGTTTATAAAGATGGCGTGATTTTTTTTTGTTTTTTTTTGTTTTATTTTTATTTTTCTTCTTCTCTATTCTCATTCATTTCTAGATTGTGTTTCTTGGAAGTGTGAGTGTGTGTGTGTGTGTGTGTGTGTGTGTGTAAAGGTTTGAATAAATGATAAATGGTAAGAAGAATTATAGTCCTCGTCTCTCTCTCTCTCTCTCTCTCTCTCTCTCTCTCTCTCTCTCTCTCTCTCTCTCTCTCTCTCTCTCTCTCTCTCTCTCTCTCTCTTCTTGTTCTTCAATCAATATATCAATTATTTCCATCTTTATCTCTATATTCTGTTTATCTATCACTACTTATCTCTATTTTCCCTCTCACTGTTCCTCCGTCTATCCTTCCCAGCTCACACCAATCTTTCTTTCCCTCCCTTCCCCTTCTTAATTCCCTCCCTCCCTCCTTCCCTTCCTCCCTCGCTGCCTCCCTGCCTCCCTGCCTCGCTTCCCCTCCCCTCCCTCGCCTGTTGTTGTTACGTAAAGTTGTTGTGGGTAATTTGTCACGTTGTTTTGCTATGTAAGTCTTGCTTGTTTAGATCCAATTGACATTTACCGCGTGACTCTGTAAATTAGACCATCTATGTATTATTATTCTTACCCTTATTTATTTTGTTATTATTATTATTATTATTATTATTATTTGTGTAGCAGAATGTGTGTGAGTGAGAGAACCAGATAAAGAGATAGATAAATAAACAGATAAACAGAGATAGGAAGGCATAGCTAAATAACAATAGTGATGATGGTGATGATGGTGATAGGGATGAATGGTGAATGAGAATGTAAGAGGTAGAAGGAGAAAAGAATAGATGAATGATCACGTGACGAAAGGATACTTACAGAAATAAAAGGAAACCCAAACAATATGACAAAAGATGAATATATATATAACACAAATAAAAGAAAGAAAGAAAGAAAGAAAAAAGGAATAAAAGTATTTTGTGTATACTTATCATATACACAGACGACACGTGCTTAAACACACACACACACACACACACACACACACACACACACACACACACACACACACACACACACACACACACACACACACACACACACACATCTGCATTCCTACTTAAACGCCTTGCTATAGTCATTCGTTCTTTCTTTCTTTCACTCTCTCCTCCATCCGTCCTGCCTCCCTTCCTTCCCTTCCTTCATCTGTTTCTTTAATCTCCTACGCAGTTTTACTTCCCTCACCCCTCATCCCCTCATAGCATCACCCCAATCCATCCCACTCCACCCCAATATCCACCACCAACACTCTTACTTATCCACATCCCTTTCTTCATCCCCATCCCATCCCATTCCACCCACTTACACCTCTACCTATCCACATACCATTACCTTACCCACCTTGATTCCACTACAGCAAGGTAAGGTTAGGTAAGGTAAGGTAAGGTAAGGTAAGGTAAGGTAAGGTAAGGTAAAGTAAGGTAAGGTAAAGTAAAGTAAAGTAAGATAAGGTTAGGTAAAATAAGGTAAGGTAAGGTAGGGTAAGATTAGATTAGTTTAGGTTGGTTTAGGTTGACTTAGGTTAGGTTAGGAAAGGTTAGGTAAGATTAGGTTAGGTTAGGTAAGATTAGTTTAGGTTAAGTTACGCTAGGTATTTCAACCCTGCACAAAACACGTCTCGCATTCACCACTAAGCACTCCAGGGAGGCTGAGCGAGCATCGAGGAGGAGGAGGAGGAGGAGAGAGGAGGAGGAGGAGGAGGAGGAGGAGGAGGAGGAGGTAAAGGCATGAATGATCGAGATAACACTGGAATCCGAGGGTCAGTTACCAGCTTTTCCTTCACTGCTCTGAGCCCCAAGTTATCTTCTGAGAGTCATGAATGAATGTTCTTAAAGACAGACACACACTCACTGCTAGGCGAGGAGGGGGAGTGAGGAGGAAAGGAGGAATGCAGTGAGGAAGGACTAAGAGAAGGAGAGAGGAGAGATACATGTTGATTATGATGGAAGAGTAAAGGAGGAATAGATACAATGTGGAATAATGAAAAGGGAGTGGAGAGGAGGAAGAAAATGCAAATAAAGAAGGGATTGAAAGACTAATCAAGAGAACTATATGAAAGGAACAGAGGAGGAAGGAAGGATATGTGGAGGTAGGAGGAGAAGGAAGAGGAGGAGGAGGAGGAGGAATATGAGGAGAAAGTAGTAACGGAGGATGACGAAAGTGAGGGAGTTCAGTTACATGAGAGAGAGAGAGAGAGAGAGAGAGAGAGAGAGAGAGAGAGAGAGAGAGAGAGAGAG
>JAPQNM010000018.1:1763952-1768952 GCA_029783475.1 Metacarcinus magister
AGGGGAAGGTGGAAAATGCTGCCCGAAATTACTGAGTACCGCCGTCTCCCTCCTCCTCCTCCTCCTCCTCCTCTTCTTCCCTCGCGGCCACGCACGGGGACGCTAAGGACCAGGACGCAAACCCGCGCACCCACTGCACCGCCGCCAAGGGCAACGCACACCACCCTTTACGCAAGCTGATTGGGATCATGCGCTGAGGGGATAACACGGCTACTCTGCTCCTCCCCTGCTGAAGATCCCTTAACGCGCGCGGTTCATCCCTCCACCTGCTGCATTATTACTATCTGTTAACGAGTTTAAGGTGTGGTAAGGGTTGTTCCGATGCAGATACTACCTGACCACGTACACCTGCCTGGTGGTGGTGGTGGTGGTGGTGGTGGTGGTGGTGGTGCCCGTGACCTTAATGCTGAGGTTTCTTACTGAGGACGCAGTCACCCACTCCTCCTGATATAACACTCACAACAAATAGTGCGTTATCAGCCGAATATCTCTCTCTCTCTCTCTCTCTCTCTCTCTCTCTCTCTCTCTCTCTCTCTCTCTCTCTCTCTCTCTCTCTCTCTCTCTCTCTGAGCTCGTTTCTTTTCTCCTTACCACAACACTGACGCTTCACTCCTCACTTCCTTTGCAGATTCGCGAACACAGACACCCAGAGGTCAATCTTCTCATCATTCTAAGTTAAAGGATGGAGGGGCGGAGGCAGGAAAAAGGGAGGGAGAAAGGGAGGGAAAGGAAGGTATATAGTAGGAGGGGAGGGAGGGAGGGAGGGAGGGAATGTGCTGCTGACGCTCTTAACACTAAACCAATTGTTGTATGTTTTTCCCGCGTCCCATTGGCATCAAGTTCTCTCTTTTTGGGGTGATATTTTGGACCGGTATTCCAGAGAGACGTAAATAGGACGTGTGTCTCCCATTTTTTCTCCCTCGTGTGCATTCCTCCTCCATTGTCACTTGATCCTCATTGACTCACAGGAAAAGAAAACGAGGGAGATGGAGAAGAAAATGGGTGTGAGGATTCTTAACGTCACTCTCGCCCTCACTTCGAAAATTTACGAAACTCGCTCCAATAAATAGTTGAAGGGGACGGGAAGGAAGGATGTAACGCCGCCTCCTTCTCCTCCACCGTCTGTCTGTCTGTCTGTCTGTAATTCCAAGGCTTCACGGTAACAACAGCAGCTTAAAGTATCACTGCTATTATATACCTTTATTTGACGCTTTAGGAGAGAGGGAGGAAGGGAAGGAGGGAGGGAGATAGAAAGGAAAAAAAGGAAAGGAAGGAGGAGGAGGAGGAGGAGGAGGGAAAGGATGTTGTTTAGTTTACTGTGTGTTCAACGTATGAAGAAACTTTTTGGGCGACGTGTGTGTGTGTGTGTGTGTGTGTGTGTGTGTGTGTGTGTGTGTGTGTGTGTGTGTGTGTGTGTGTGTGTGTGTTCGCCACCTGTTTGCTTAAGGGTTTCTTTCTTAGTGATTAGTTCTTCTTGTTTCAGTTTGTTTCGTCTGGTCTTCCTCCTCCTCCTCCTCCTCCTCTTCCTCCTCCTCCTCCTCCTTCCGCTACGGGTCGCTGATTAAAACCTAACGTGGGGCGCCTGTAACCCAAACCCTTAGAAGCAGCGGGGAAAAGGAGAATATTAAAAGTAATGGTGATGTTCATACAATACTTAATGCCCACTTCCCTACCCTACCCTACCCTACCATACCCTACCATACCCTCTCCTACCCTACCCTCCCTTACCCTACCCTGCCCTGCCCTGCCATGCCCTACCCTGCAATATCCTACCCTACCCTACTCGAACCTGCAATACCCAACCTTACCCTATCCTACCCTACTCTATCCTACCCTGCCACGCCCTTCCTAGCTCTGCCCTTGCCTGCCTGCTATCCATCGCCTCTGCAACTTATGGAAAGGGACACACACACACACACACACACACACACACACACACACACACACACACACACACACACACACACACACACACACACACACGAAGGGCCAAAGAAATAGAGTTTTGTTGATGTTCTTTGACTCGTGAATACTGATGTAAAGTGAAGTTTTGTCTACTCTCTCTCTCTCTCTCTCTCTCTCTCTCTCTCTCTCTCTCTCTCTCTCTCTCTCTCTCTCTCTCTCTCTCTCTCTCTCTCTCTCTCTCTCTCTCCTACGTGAAGTTATGGAGGCGGAGAAAAAGAGGCGAAAAACATCTGCTATAATGTGAAAAAGGCCCCACGGTAGCAGCCACAACGACGTGTACAGGAGTGTGTGTGTGTGTGTGTGTGTGTGTGTGTGTGTGTGTGTGTGTGTGTGTATTTAAACGCTCACGGGACGGCAACACATCCTGTCCACACCAACCCCCACCCCAACCACCCCTCTCCCATCACCCCTCACCACACGCCCCCCTACGCCCACTCCCCTCCCCCCCACCCCCTCCTCTCCCTACCCTCCTACCACCCCCATCACCACACGCCAAAATAAACCTTCGTGACTCACACCAATGAGTTCATAGTCGAAATAAAAAAAAGAAATAGATGAAAGAAGAAAAAGAGACAGAAAAAGAAAAAGAGAGCGAGAGAAAAAAAAAATTGCAGAGGTTGGTAAATAAATGTATGCGAAAGAAAGTTGGATGTGTATATCGAGTCAGTTTCCCGCCTTTTCTGCCCTCGTCCTCCTTCTCCTCCTTCTGCTCCTCCTCCTCCTCCTCTGCCTTGTTTTACGCACGTCCGGAAGGGGAGGAGGGGAATGTTAAAGAGAACAAGAAGAAGAAGAAGAAGAAGAAGGAGGAGGAGAGGAGGAGGAGGAGGAGGAGGAGTCCCTCTTCTATACGCTCTGAAGGAAGGAGGGAGCGGGAAAAAGGGGTGAATTTGCCTTGTGCTTCTCTGATAACCAACGTTCCTCCCTCCCTCCCTTCCCTTCCCTCCCCTTACCCTTCTCCTCCCCCTTTCCTTCCCCCCTTTCCTCCCCCTTTGCATCCGGCCTCACTTTACTGTAAGGAGGGGGGTGGGGCGAGCAACAGTTGCAGGGAAGGTTTGGTCATGATTATGATGGTGGTGATGATGTGGTGATGAGGGTGGTGGTGGTTATGGTGGTGGTGGTGATGGTTGTCGTGGTGGTGATGGTGGTGGTGATGGTATGTAGTAGTAGTAGTAGTAGTTATAAAAGAAAGCTACCTACCACCTACTACTGCTATTACTACTACTACTACATCTCACAATAGCCAAAAAATCACCACTATAAACACACACACACACACACACACACACACACACACACACACACACACACACACACACACATCCACACACACACACCTTACGTCAGCCCGAACGGATCATCATTCAGTCATCACACTCTCATCACAGGTATATTACACTGCGAAAAAATATGCAAGTAAAATCAGAGTCTCAGCGCTGAGGTGGTGCTGGAGGTGCTGATTCCCGGCCTGGTGCTGAGTGCAGGAAGGGGGGGGGGCGGAAAGAGAAAAAGAGAGAGAGAGAGAGAGAGAGAGAGAGAGAGAGAGAGAGAGAGAGAGAGAGAGAGAGAGAGAGAGAGGAGTGGATGAGATTGGCAAAAGATTGATGAAGTCTTGAAAAGGGTGAGGGAAGAGAAGAAAGTAGGGAGAGAAAGGGTAAGAAACGAAGGGAAAGGGAGAAAGGAAATGGAGGAGAGTTAAGGATGGAATGGTAGAGTGATGGGTAGGAATGGAAGGAGGAAAAAGTGAGGAATGGAAAGGTGGTGAGTGAGGGGAAAGGAATGGGAGGTGAAGCTACGGGAGGTATGAGGCATGTAGATGAGACAGGTGGAGGTGATGGGGAGGTGATGGGGGGAAGGGGAATGGGATCATGAATTTGTGGGGAGGTGGATGAGGAAGAGGAGGAGGAGGAGGAGGTAAAGGTGAAGAAGATAAAGGAGAAGGAGGAGGAGGAGGAGGAAAGAGGAATCTGTTGTCTGAAAGGGAGTCAGATGAAGATGGAAGGGAAGAAGAAGAAAAGGGAGGAGGAATCTTTGGGGGTGGAGACAGAATTTGGAGGGAAGGAACGGGGGAAGAAGGAGGAAGATTTTGCGGTCTGGCTTAGGCGATGGAGAGGCGAGGAGAGGGAAGGGGAAGGGAAGGAGGAGAGGGAGGAAAGAGGGGAAGGGAAGGAGGAGAGGGTAGGGTAGGGTGGGGTAGGTATCAATGTTCTGTTTACAAAGGTATTCAAAGGAGCAGGTGGTAGTAGTAGTAGTAGTAGTAGTAGTAGTAGTAGTAGTAGTAGTAGTAGTAGTAGTAGTAGTAGTAGTAGTAGTAGTAGTAGTAATATATAGTAGTAGTGGTGTCTTCATTTCTTCATCTTGATCCAGAGGCGAAAAATAAAAAAAACGAATACTTTAAACAAACTTGTCTTCCCCCCCCCCTTTGAGGGTCACGCCTGGTATTTGTTCTTCGCGTGTGTCACAGAGAAACCTTCCCTCGCGCCGAATACTAATTACCACCATCCAACCCTCGCCTCACTCACTCACCCATTATTGTCCGCGAAGGTAATGGGGCGGAGGTCTGACTGACTAACTAACTGAAGACCTGAAGAAGAAGTTAATTTGATGTTAGTTTTTTTGTTACTTTATGTGTTATTTCTTGTTCTTTGCTCTTCCTCTGCCTCTTATTATTATTATTATTGTTCTTTTTCTTCTTGTTTTTGTTCTTTTACCTCTTGTTCTTGTTCTTTTCCATGTTCTCAGTGTTCTTCTATGGTATTTAGACTTTATAATTTGTTCTCTCTTATCTATTTTTTTTTTTCAATATATATAAATGTTCTTTCCTTTTTATATATAATTCTCGTCTTGCATTTCTTTTTTTTTACATCTTTATTCTTCATCAGTTCTTCAATTTTCACTTTTATTATTTTTTTCTTTAATTATATATATATTTTTGTTTTATAATCCTCGTCCCCTGCGTACCATTAGGTTATAAATGCATTACTGGGATGGTCTGCTGGGGCGTGGTCACATATTCTTTTTTTATTTTTCATTACTTT
>JAPQNM010000018.1:1783571-1806071 GCA_029783475.1 Metacarcinus magister
AAAAGTAGTAAGTTCGTTTAGGTAAATGGTATATACACAACACACACACACAAACACACACACACACACACACACACAACACACACACACAACACACACACACACACACACCAACCATACTACATACGCACATACATAAAACAGTCACAAGGATAGAATTATATAAACAATACAATTGCATATAATAATTACGTAGCCTATGAAAAGATTAAGATGTTTGGAATTTTTCTTAAAATGAATTAAATCATGAAAATATTAATACGTATTCCTTCCGAATTTATAGCTCCTCTCCTCCTTTACTCCTTCGCCATTCTCCTCCCTTCCTCATTCATTCAGACTCCTACTCATCCTCCTTCCTCATACTCCGCATTCTTGCATATCAAGTAGTGAAGATGAAGGAGGAGAAAGAAGGAACCCAGGGAGAAAGACTAAAAACAAAAAAGTGCCCCCGAACAAAGAGATAAATCCAAGGGTCCTTTTGTTGATTAGAGGAGAGGAGAGGAGGAGGAGGAGAAAGAAGAGAAAGAGTGAGGGATGGAGAGGAGGAGAGAGCGGAGAAGGAGGAGAAAGGAGAGAGAAGAGAGAGAGGACGAGAGAGAGAAAGGAAGAGAAGAGAAAGAACAGGAGAAGATGAACGAGAATAAGAGAGGAGGAAGAGGAGAAAGAAAAGGAGAGCAGGAGAGGAGAGGAAGAGGAGAAGAGAAGAGAGAAGAAGGAAGGTGAGAGGGAGGAGAAGGGAGAAAGGGGAACGAGGAGGAGAGAGAGGAGAGGAGGCAGGAGAGAAAGAGAGGAGAAGAGGAGAGAAGAGGTAAGGGAGAAAGGGAAGGAGAAAGAACAGAGGAAGAGGAGAAGAAAAGGAAGGAGGGTAAGGATAGGAGGGAGGAAGGAGGACGGAGGAGAAAGGAGAAAGAGGAGAGAAAGGAGAGAAGAGAAGGAGAAGAAGAACGAAAGGGAAGAAAGAGAGAAGGAGGGAAAGGAGAGGGAGGAGAGAGAGAAGGAGAGGGGAAGGGGAGAAGAGGAAGAGAGGAGAGAGGGAGAAAAGAGAAGAACGAGGAGAGAGAGGAGAAGAGAAGGAAGGAGGGAGAGAAAGCGAGGGAGAAAGGAAGAAGAGAGAGAGAGAGGAGAGACGAAGAGAAAGGGAGAATGAGGAAGGAGGACATGAGGAGGAGAGGGAGGAGAGGAGAAAGAGATGAGGAGAGAGGAGGGAGGGAGGAAGGGAGAGGATGAGAGAGATAGAAGGAGAGCGAGGAGGAGGGAGAGAGAGGAGGAGCGAGGAGAAGAGGAGAGAGAGAGGCAAGAGGAAGAGGGAAGGGAAGAAGAACGAGAGACTGAGGAGGAGGAGAGAGGAGGAAGGGAGAGGAGGAGCAGGAGAGAGGGAGGAGCAAAACGTAGAGGAGGAGGAGGAGACAGAAGGAGGGGAAAACGAGGAGAAGGAGAGAGGAGGAGGAGATATGAAGCGGGAGAGGAGGAGTGCAAGAAGGAGGAAGTGAGGGCGAGGAGAGGAGGCGAGAGGCAGAGGAGGAGGAAAGGAGAAGGAAGAGGAAGGAGGAGGAGGAGGAGGAGCAGGAGGAGGAGGGAGGCAGAGAGGAGGAGGAGAGGAGGCACTAGGAGGAGGAGGAGAGGGAGGAGGAGGCAGGAGGCAGAGAGAGGAGGGGAGGAGAGGAGAGGAGGGAGGAGGACAGGGGAGGAGCGAGGGCTAGGAGGAGGAGCGGAGGAAGGAACGAGGAAGGACTCAGGATAGGAGAGGAGGAGGCAGGGAGGAGAGGAGGCAGGGAGGATAGGAGGGCAGGAGGAGGAGGAGGAGGAGCGAGGAGGGAGGAGAGGTAAATGGAGGAGAGAGGGGAGAGGAGGAGAAACAGGAGGAGAGAGCAGGAGGAGAGGAGGAGAGGAAGCGAGGAGGAGAGGAGGGGAGAGAGCGAGGAGGAGGAGAGCGAGGAGGAGAAGGAGGAGAGGTGGGAGGAGGATGGAGCAGGAGGAGGTAGGAGGAGGAGGAAGGATGGGTAGGGCGGAAGGGCGAAGGGGAGGAGAGGAGGAGGAGGAAGGAGGAGGATGAGAGGAGGAGGAGGAGCAGAGGAGGAGAGCGGAGGAGGAGGAGGCCAGGAGGAAGGAAGAGGAGGAGGAGGAAGCCAGAGGCGAGGAGAGAGCGGAGCGCACGCGAGGTAGGACAGGAGAGGTAGAGGCAAGGAGCAGGAGAGGAGGATGAGGAGACGGAGAGGAGGAGAGGAGGAGGGCAAGAAGGAGGAGAAGGAGGAGGGAAGGAGAGGAGGAGAGGAGGAGGAGGAAAGGAGGAGGAGGAGGGAGGAGGAGGGAGGAGGAGGAGGAGGAGGAGGGAGGGAGGGAGGAGGAAGGAGGAAGGAGGAGGAGGAGAGGAGGAGGAGAGGAGGAGCGAGGAGTGGAGGATAGGAGGAGGAGGGAGGAGGAGGAGAGGAGGGAAGGAAGAGGAGAGAGGAGGAGGGAGGAGGAGGAGGAGGAGGAAAGAGGAGGAGGGAGGAGGAGAGGAGAGGAGGACAGGAGGAGAGAGAGGGAGGAGGAGGAAGGGGAGGAGGAGGGAGGAGGAGGGAGAGGAGGAAGAGGAGAGGAGGAGGAAGACGAGGAGGAAGAGGAGGAGGAGAGGGAGGAGGAGAAGGAAGAGAGGAGGGGAGGTAAGGAGAGGAAGGAGAGGAGGAGGAGAGAGGGAGAGAAGAGGAGGAGGAGGAGGAGGAGGAGAAGGAGGAGGAGGAGGAAGGAGAAGGAGGAGGGAGGAGGCAGGAGGAGGAGGAGGAGGATAGGAGGAGGAGGAGGAGAAGGAGGAGGAGGAGAGAGGAAGGAGGAGGAAGGAGGGAGGAGGAGGAGAGGAGGAGGAGAGGAGGAGGAGGAGGAGAGGAGGAGGAGGAGGAGGGAGGAGAGGCAGAGGAGGAGGTAGGAGGAGGAGAGGAGAAGGAGGAGGAAGGAGGAGGAGGGAGGAGGAGGAGGGAGGAGAGGAGGAGGAGGAGGAAGGAGGAATGGAGGAAGGAGAGGAGGAGAGGAGGAGGAGGAGAGAAGGATAGGAGGAGGGGAGGAGGGGGAGGAGGGAGAGAGAGGAGGGAGAGGAGAGAGGAGGAGGAGGAGGAGGAGGAGGGAAGGAAGGAGGAGGAGGAGGAGGGGAGAGGAGAGAGGAGGAGGAGGAGGAATGGAGGAGAGGAGGAGGAGGGAGGAGGAGGAGGAGAGGAAGAGTGAGAGGAGGAATGGAGGAGAGAGGTAGGAGGAGGAGGAGGAGGGAGGAGGAGGAGGAGGAGGAGGAGGAGGAGAGGAGGAGGAGGGAGGAAGCGAGGAGGAGAGGAGGAGAGGGAGGAGGAGGAGGGAGGAGGAGGAGGAGGAAGGAGGAGGGAGGAGGTAGGGGAAGGAGGAGAGGAGGAGGAGGAGGAGGAGGAGGAGGAGGAGAGGAGAGAGGAGGAGGAGGAGGAAGGAGGGAAGAGGAGGGAGGAGGAAAGGAGGAGGAGAGGAGGGGAGAGGAGGAGGAGGAGGAGAAGAGGAGGAGGAGGAGAGGAGGAGGAGAGGAAGGAGGAAGGGAGAGGGAGGGAGGAAGGAGGAAGGGGAGGAGAGGAGAGGAGAGGAGGTAAGAGGAGAGGAGGAGGAGGGAGGAGGGAAGAGGAGGAGGAGGAGGGAGGACGGAGGAGGAGAGGAGGAGGAAGGGAGGAGCAGGGAGGAGGATGGAGGAGGAGGAGGAGAAGGAGGAGAGGAGAGGAGGGAGAGGAGGAGGAGGAAGGAGGAGGAAGGAGGAGGAAGGGAGGAAGAGGAGGAGAGAGGAAGAGGAGGGAGAGGAGGGAGAGGAGGGAAGGGGAGGAGGAGGAGGAGGAGGGAGTGAGGCAGGAGGGAGGAGGAGGAGAGGGAGGAGGAGGAGGAGGAGGAGAGGAGGAAGAGGAGGAGAGGAAGGAGGAGGGAGAGGAGGAGGAAGGAGGAGGAGGGGAAGAGGAGGAGGGAGGAGGAGAGGGGAGGAGGAGCAGGGAGAGGAGGAAGAGGAGGAGGAGGAGAAGGAGAGGAAGAGGAGGAGAGGAGGAGAGGAGAGAGGGGGAGGAAGGAAGGAGGAGGAAGGAAGGAGGAGGAGGAATGGGGACGAAGGAGGAAGGAGGAGGAGGAAGAGGAGGAGGAGGAGGGGAGGAGGGAGAGGAGGAGAAGGAGAGAGGAGGAGGGAGGGGAGGGAGAGGAGGAGAGAGGGGAGGAGGATAGGGAGGAGAGGAGGAGGCAAAAGGAGGGGAGGAGGAGGAGGAGGAAGAGGAGGAAGGAGGAGGAAGGAGGAGGGAGGAGGAGGAAAGGAGGGAAGGAGGGAGGAGGGAGGAAAGGAGGAGAGGTAGAAGAGGAGGAGGAGGAGGCAGAAGGAGAGGGAGGAGGAGTGAGGAAGGAGAGGAGAAGGAAGGAGGAGGGGAGGAGGAGGAGGAGAAAGGAGAGGAGGAGGAGGAGGAAGGAGGAGGAGGAGGAGGAGGAGGAGAGGAGGAGGAGGAGGAGGAGGAGGAGGGCAAGGAGGAGGCAGGAGGGAAGGGAGGAGGAGGAAGGAGAGGAGGAGAGGAGGGGAGGAGGAGGAGGAGGAGGAGGAGGAGGAGAGAGGAGGAAGGAGAGGAGGAGGAGGAGAGGAGGAAGAGGAGGAGGAGGAGGGAGGAGGAGGAAGGAGTAGGAGGAGGAGGAAGGAGGAAGGAGGAGGAGGAGGAGGGGAGAGGAGGAGAGGAAGGAGGAGGAGAGGAAGGAGGAGGAGGAGGGAGGGAGGAGGAGGAGGAGGAGGAGGAAGAAGGAAGGAGGAGGAGAAGAGCGAAGGAGGAGGAAGGAGAGGAGAGGAGGGGGAGGGAGAGGAGGAAGGACAGGGAGGAGGAAAGGAGGAAGAGAGGAGAAGGAGGAGGAGGAGGGAGGAGGAGGAAAGGAGGAGGAGAGGAAGGAAGGAAGGGAGGAGGAGAGGAGGGAAAGGAGCAGGAGGAGGGAAGGAAGGAGAGGAGGGAGGAGGAGAGGAGGAGGAAGGAGGGAGGAAGGGAGGAGAGGAGGAGGAGGAGGAGGAGGAAGAGGAGGAGAAGGAGGAGGAGGAGGGAGGAGAGGAGGGGAGGAGAAGGAGGAGGAGGAGGAGGAGGAAGAGGAGGGAGGAGGGACGAGGAGGGGAGGAGGAGGAGAAGGAGGAGGAGGAGGAGGAAGGAGGGAGGAGGAGGAAGGAGAGAGGAGGAGGGGAGGAGGAGGAGGAGGAGAGGAGGAGGAGGAGGAGAAGGTCAGGAGGAGGGAGGAGGAGGAGGAGGAGGAGAGCAGGAGGAGGAGAGGAGGAAGGGAGGAGAGGAGGAGGAAGGAGAGAGGAGGAGGAGGGAGGAGGAGGGAGGAGGAGGAGGAGGAGGAGGAGGAGGAGGACAGGAGGGAGAGGAGGAGGAGGAGAGAGGAGGAGGAAGGAGGAGAGGAGGGGAGGAGGAGGAGGAGGGAGGAGGAAGAGGAGAGGAGGAGGGGAAGGAAGGAGGAGGGAGGAGAAGGAGGAGGAGGAGGAGAGAGGAGGGAGGAGGAGAGGGAGGAGAGGAGGTAGGAGGAGAGAGGAGGAAGGAGGAAGGAGAGAGAGGAGGAGGGAGGAAGGAAGAGGAGGTAGAGGAGGAGGAGGAGGAGGAGGAGGAGGTAGAGAGGAGGAGGGAGGAGGGGAGGAGGAGGAGGAGGAGAGGAGAGGAGGAGGAGAGGAGGGGAAGAGAGGAGAGAGGAGGAGGAGGATAGAGAGGGAGGAGGAGGAGAGGGGAGGAGGAAGGAGAGGAAGAGGAGGAGGAGAGGAGGAGGAGGAGAAGGAGGAGGAGGGAGGGGGAGGAGGAGGAGGAAGGAGGGAGGAGGAAGGAGAGGAGGAAGGAGGGAGGAGGAGAAGGAGGGAGGAAGGAGGAGGACGAGAGAAAGGAGGAGGAAGGAGGAAGGGGAGGAGGAGGAGAGGAGAGGAGGAGGAGAGGAGGAGAGGAGGAGAGCAGGAGGAGGAGGAGGAGGGGGAGAGGAGGAGGAAGGAGGAGGAGAGGAAGGAGGTAGGAGGAGAGGAAGCGGAGGAGGAGAAGGAGGAGAGAGAGGAGAGGAGGAGGAAGGAGGAGGAGGAGGAGGAGAGGAGGAGGAGGAGGAGAGGAGGAGAGGAGGAGGAAGGAAGGAGGAGGAGAGGAGGAGGGAGGAGGAGGAGGGAAGGAGGAGGGAGGAGGAGGAGGGGAGGAGGAGGGAGGAGAGGAGGAGAGAGGAGGAAGGAGGAGAGGAGGAGGAGGAGAGGAGGAGGGGAGGAGAGGAGGAGGAGGAGGAGAGAGAGAGAAGGAGGAGGAGGAGGAGGGAGGAGAGGAGGGAGGAAGAGAGGAGGAGGAGGAGGGAGGAGGAGGAGGGAAGGAAGGAGGAGAGGAGGAGGAAGGAGGAGGAGGAGGAGGAGGAGGAGGAGGAGGAAGGAGGAGGAAGGAGAGGAGAGAGGAAGGAGGAGGAGAGGGAGGAGGAGGGAGGAGGAGGAGGAGGCAGGGGAGGGGAGGAGGAGAAGGAGGAAGAGGAGGAGGAGGAGGGAGGAGGAGGAGAGAGGGAGGGGAGGGAGGGAGGGAGAAGGAGGAGGGAGGAGGGAGAGAGGAGGAGAGGAGGAGAGGTAGGGAAGGAGGGAGGAGGAGGGAGGAGGAGGAGGAGAGAGGAGTCAGCGAGGAGGAGGAGGAGGGAGGAAGAGGAGAGGAGGAGGAGAGGAGGAGGAGGAGAGGTAGGAGGAGAAGGGAGGGAGGAAGGAGAGGAGGAGGAGGAGGAGGAGGAGGAGGGGAGGAGGAAGGAGGACGAGGAGGGAGAGGGGGGAGGAGGAGAGGAGGATAGGAGGAGGAGGAGGAGAGGAGAGGAGGAGGGAGGGAGGAGGAGGAGGAGGAAGGGAAGGAGGAGAGAGGAGAGGAGGAGGAGGAGGAGGAGGAGGAAGAGGAGAGAGAGGAGGGGAGGAGGAGGAGAGAGGAAGGAGAGGAGGAGAGGAGGAGGAGGAGGAAGAAGGAGGAGGAGGAGGAGGAGGAGAGGAGAGGAGGAGGAGGAAGGGAGGAGAGAGAGAGGAGAGGAGGAAGGAGAGGAGGAGGAGGAAAGGAGGAGGAGTAGGAGGAGGAGGAAGGAGGAGGAGGAGGAGGAGAAGACGGAGTAGGAGGAGGAGATAGGAGAGAGGAGGGAGCAGAGAGAGGAGGAGGAGAGGAGGAGCGAGGAGGAGAGGAGGTCAAGGAGGAGGAGGAGAGGAGGAGGTAAGGAGGAGGTGGAGCGAGAGGAGGAGGATAAGGTAGGAAGGAGTAGGAGGAGGGAGGAGGAGGAGGAGGAAGAGGAGGAGCAGGAGGAGAGGGAGGAGGGCAAGGAGAAGAGAGGCAAGGCACGGAGGAGAGAGGATGGAGAGGAGGAGGAGGAGGAGGAGGCAGGGGAAGGAGAGGAGGAGGAGAGGAAGAGGAGGCGAGCAGTAGCAGAGGAGGAGGAGGGAAGGAGGAGGCAGGAGGAAGGAGGAGAGGACAGGCAGGAGACGGCGGAGGGGAGGAGGAGAAGGGAGGTAGGAGGTGAGAAGGAAGAGAGGAAGGAGGAGAGAGAGAAGAGAGGAGGAGGAGGAGAGGTAGGAGGAGGAAGGAGGAGGAGAGGAGGAGTAGTGAGAGGAGGGAGGAGGAGGAGGAAGGATGGAGGAGGAGGAGGAGCATGGAGGAGGAGGAGAGAGGAGGGAGAGAGGAGAGGAGAGGAAGGAGGCAGAGGAAGAGGAGTAGGAGCCGAGGAGGGAGGTGCGAGCGAGGAGGAGTGAGAGGAGGGAGGAGGAGGAGAGGAGGAGAGTTGAGGTGAGTGAGTTGACGGAGGAGGAGGCAGGATGAGGAGGAGGAGCCGAGGATAGCAGGGAGCTTAGCAGGAGGAGGTGAATAGGTAGGAGACAGATTTGGAGGAGGAGGAGGACCAGGAGGAGCATACGTTTCAGGAAGTTGCATGATTGGAGGAGGAGGACGGTTAAGGAGAGGAGGAGGAGTAAGAAGGAGGAGGAAGTGAGGAAGAGAAGAGGAGGAGGAGGAGTAGGAGGTAGTTAGGTTTCCCCAGTTGAGAGGAGTGAGCCTAGGAGGAGGAGAAGAAGACGAGACGTGAGGTTAGGAGATTGGTTCAGAGGAGGAGGAGGAGGAATGGTAGGAGAGAGTAGGTAAGGAGGGAGGAGGAGAGAAGGAGGAGGAGGAGGAGGAGTGGAGGATGTTGAGGAGCGGAGGAGAAGGAGAGGAGGGTAGGTAGGACAGGAGGAGAGAGGTGGCAGGAGGAATTTGTCGATTTAGGTGAGAGTGAGACGAGGAGGAGGAGGAGGAAGTTTGAGAGAGCAAGAGGACGCATGTAGGAGGAGTCCCATGTTTAAGCATTTGAGGAGCATAAGGAGAGAGGCAGGAGGAGTGGAGGAGGAGTGAGGAGTGAAGTTGAGAGGAGGAGGAGGCGAGGAGGAGGAAGAGGAGGAGGAGAGGGGAAGGATAGGAGGAGAGGAAGTGAGGAGGAGGAGAGGAGGAGGAGTTGAAGGGGAGGAGGAGGAGGAGGAAGTGGAGGACAGGAGGAGAGAGAGAGGGAGGAGGAGGAGGAGAGGGGAGTTGAGGGGAACAGCTAGAGGAGGAGGAGTAGAAAGTAGGAGGAGTTTGCAGTAGGAGGAGCTAGGAGGAGGAGGAGAGGAAAGAGAGGAAAGGAGGGAGAAGGAGGAGGTAGGAGGAGGAGGATCGAGGAGAGAGGAGAGGAGGAGAGGAGGATGAGGAGTAGTTGGAGGAGAAGTGAGGAGTTTGCAGAGTAGGAAGGAGTAGAAGGGAGGAGAGGTGAGGAGGAGAAGGAGAGGAGGAGGAGAGGAGGAAAGGAGAGGAGGAGGACGGAGGAGGAGGAGGATGCACGAGGTAGTTGAGTTGAGAGTAGGAGAGGATAGTGAGGATGGTGAGTTTGAGGAGGAGAGGAGGAGGAGAGAGTTAGGTAGGGATGGAGGAAGTTGAGTAGGAGGAGGACAGGAGGAGGAGAGGAGGGAGGAGAGAGGAGGAAGGAGGGAAGGAAGGAGGAGGAGGAGGAGGAGGGGAAGGAGAGGAGGAGGAGGAGGAGGACGCGTAGTGTAGTACGGAATGGAGAGGAGTTTGAGGCTGAAGTTGGCTGTTCATCCACAGGATGTAAGAGGCAAAGGGAGGAGGATGAGACAGAGGAGGAGGGAGGAGGGCAGTTAGTGAGCAGGAGGAGGAGGAGGAGGAGTAGGAAGCTAGTTGAGGAGTTGAGTGAGTGAGGTAGGAGCCAGAGTGAGTTGAGAGTAGGAGTGAGAGGAGCAGGAAGGAGGAGGAGGAATGTGAGTTTGAGGTAGTTTGAACGAGAGATAGGAGTGAGTGAGGAGGAGGAGGACGTCGTAGTGACGAACGAGGAGTTAGGAGAGGAGGGTGAAGTTGAATGTCGATTTGAGGTAGGGAGTTGAGTTGAGAGGGAGGAGGAAGGAGTTGAAGGAGGCAGGAGGAAGAGTTGAGAGAGTAGGCGAAGTTGAGTAAGAGGAGGAGTTGAGGACGTTTGAAGGAAGCAGTTGTGAGGAGGATGAGGAGGAGGAAGGAGGAGGAGTGAGCACAGGGTGGAGGAGAGGAGGAGGAGAGAGAATCGTATGATAGTTAGAGGAAGGAGAGGGAGGAGGAGGAGGAGCATTTAAGAGGAGGAGGAAGGAGGTGAGTAGGAGAGGAGGAGGAGTGAGAGAGAGTAGGGGTAGTTAGTTACGTGAGTTGAGAGGAGGAGGAGGAGGAGGAGCAGAGCTGCGGAGTTGATAGAGAGGGAGGATTAGGAGGCAGGAGAGGGAGGAGGAGAGGAGGAGTTGTAGTAAGTTGAGTGAACAGGCGAGAGGAGGAGAGTAGAGAGTGAGGAAGATGAGTTGTACGAGGAAGTTGAGTGAGTAGAGGAGAGTTGAGAGGAGGACCGAGGAGGAGGCGAGAAGGAGGAAGAGGAGTGAGGGAGTTGAAGGAGAGGGAGGAGTGGAGGAGGAGAGCAGTGAGAGTAGGAGGAGTAGTGTGCAGCAGTAGCGTTGCAGGAGGAGTGGGAGAGCTAATGTATGTGAGGTGAATTCGAAGGAGGAGTGAGGTGATGAGGAGGATGAGACAGTGAGGTCAGGAGAGGAGGAGGACGGAGGAGAGGAGGGACGAGGACAGGGAGGAGGCGGAAGGAGGGAGGAGAGGAAGGAGAGGAGGAGAGAGGAGGAATAAGGAGGAGGGCAGAAGGAGGGACGGGACGGAGGAGAGGAGAGGTAGGAGGAGCGAGGAGGAAGGATGAGGATAGAGGAGGAAAGGAGGAAGGAGGAGGAGGAGGAGAGGAGGGAGAGGGCTCTAGAAGAAGTGAGCAGAGCAGGAGGGCAAAAAGGAGGAGCAGGATGAAGGAGCAAAGAGAGGAGAGGAGAAACGTAGATTTAGGAGGAAAGGATGAGGAGGAGAAAGAGGGAGGAAGGAGGAGGATAAGGAATACGGAGTAAGGAGAAGAGGAGGAAGGAGGCGAGGAGAAGGACAGAGAGAAGGAGAGGAGGAAGAGGAGAGGAAGCAAGGAGGAGGAAGAGTGACATAAGGGACAGAATTAAGGAGTTAAAGAGGAAGGGAAGGCAGGAGGAGGAGAATGAGGACAGAAGGAAGTAGGAGGTAGGGAAGAGGAGGAGAGTAGGAGGAAGGAAGGAGCATTTAAGGAGGCGAAGGAGGAGGAGGGAAAGGAAGTAGGAGAAGGAGAGGAAAAGGAGGGAGGAATAGGAAGAAAGAGGAGGAGGGAGGGGAGGAGAGGAGGGGAGAGGAGGAGGAGAAGGAGGAGGAGCAAGCAATTAAAAGGAGAGGAGGAGGGAGGAGGAAAGGGAGTTGGGTGTTGATGAACTCCGAAGTTTGCAGTTGATATGGTTTGAATTAGTCTTGGTTGTTGATTAGCTTATAGGTTCTGACGGTGGGATGTGAAATGAGTAGGGAGTTGGGAGTAGTTAGGGAGTTAAGTAGGAGAGGAGGAGGAGGAGGAAGGTTGAGTTAGTGGTTGAGTTAGTTGAGGTGAGAGTTAGTTGAGTTTGGTTAGGTGAGTAGTTGAGGTGAAAAAGGTAGAGGAGTAGAGGAGAGGAGTTTTGAAGTGTAAGGTTGTTTGGAGTTGTTTGGAGATGAATTTGAGGGTGAATAGTTGAGCGTTTTTAAAGTTGAGGTGAATGTTTGTCTAAGGTTGAGAGGGTTGGGGGAGAGGTTTGGGATGGGTGATGTGGATTTGGTAGAGGAGTAGGTGAGGGTGATAAGTTTGAGGTGTGAGTTGAGTTGTGATGTGGACGTTGAGGGGGTGGAATAGTCGTTGATCCGGTGGTAGTGTGCCATGAAAAGAGTTGAGGTGAGTGTGAAAAGAGGAGGAGGAAGGGAGGAAGGATCTGTAGTTGAGTTTGAAGGTTGGAGGTGTTGAGGGAGTTTTTTGAGGTTGGGATTAGAAGGAAGGGGAGGGAGTTTGAGGTTGAAAGGGAGGTTAAGTTGGAAGGTGTCTGAAATCCTTGTACGTTGAGGAGTAGTTGAGGGTAGTTGAGGGTTTGAATCGGTGTATGAAAGTTGGATGTTAGTTGATGTTTTGAGTTGAAAGTTTTAGTGTTGAGGAACAGGAGAGGAGAGGAGGAGAAGGAGAGGAGAGGAGGAAGGAGGAAGTTAGTTTGGGAGTTTTGTTGAGGTTTTGATGAAATTGAAGTGTTGGGTTGAGTTGAGGAGTTAGTTTGAGGTTAGAAGGAGGAGGAAGGAGAGGAGGAGTTGAGTGATGTGAATCTATAAAGAGTAGGTGGAGGGTGGAGGTGAAAGTGTGAGTGGAAAGGTGAGTAGGAGGAAAAGGAAGGAGGAGGGAGATGAAGACAAAGGAGAGAAGGAGAGAGGAGGAGGAGAGGGAAGGGAAGAGGAGAAGGGAGGAAAGGGAGGAGGAGGAGCAGGAGAAGGAGAGGAGGAAAGGAGGAGGAGGAGGGGACGAGAGGAAGAAGAGTTAAGGTAGTTGGAGTAAGAGAGAGGAGGAGTTGAGAGTGGTGATGGGAAGTTAGTGGAGTGGGTTGGAGGAGTTGGGTTGAGTTGAGGTGGGAGGAAGTTGAAGTAGTAAAGGAGGAGTAGTAGTTGAAGTAGTAAGTGAGGTAGGGAGTTGAGGTTTGAAGTTGTTTTTAGTGTTGGAGGGTAGTAGGAGTTGAGGATCAGGAAGTAAGTTGATTGGTTGAGATAGTTGGAGTTGAGAGTTGAGTGAGTTGAGCGTGAAGTTGTTGAGGAGTTGAAGTTAGGAGTAGTTGATGGTGAATAGTTTGGTGATGTTTGAGGGTGGGTGAATGAAGTTGAGGAGTTGTTGAGTACAGTAGAGGAGAGGGAGGAGGAGGAGTTGTGTTGAAGGTGATGAATTTGAGTCAGGAGGAGTTGAGGGTTAGTTGAGGGAGGAGTTGAGGTTTGAAGAGTTGAAGTGTATTAAGTAGTTGAGGTTGTGAGGGAAAGATGTAAAGTTGAGGAGGAGAAGAAGGAGGAGGAAGGAGGAGGAAGGAGTAGTTGAGGAAGTTAGTAGTTTTGAGGTTAGTTGAGGGATGATGGAGAAGTAGACAGTAGAGTTGTAACGAGTTAGTAGTTAGTTTAGTAAAGGAGGGAGGGTTGAGTTTAAGGAGGAGGAGAGGAGGAGGAGGAAGTTGAGAGTTGTTGAGATTTAAGTGAGTTGAGAGAGGGAGGAGGAGTGTGAAAGTTTGAGAGTTGAGGTGGGGAGGTTAGACGTTGAGGTTTGTGAAGTTGAGGAGTTAGTTTAAGTTGAGGTGAGGAGGAAGTTGAGGGTTAAAGAGATAAGGAGGAGGAGAGGAGGGGAAGGGAGGAGGAAAGGAGGGAGGAGGCGGAGAGAGGAGTGGAGAGGGAGGAAGTTTGAGAGTTAGGAAGGGAGGAGTTTGTAGTTAGTTGTTTAATGAGAGTGTAGGAGGGGGAGTTACAGAGCGTTGAGGGAGGAAGGAGAGAGGAGAGGAGGAGGAAAGGAGGAGGGAGTTGAGAGTTTTGATAGGAGTTGGACGTTGAGGTTGAATTCTGAGTTAGTTGGAAAGTTGAGTTGAATGTGAGGTGAATTGAAGTTTAGGAGTCATAGGAGTTGAAGTTGAGAGTAGATGTTTGAGTTAGTGTGATGAGTAGGTTAGGGGAGGAGTTGTTGAGGTTGAATATGAGTCTTCACAGGAAAGAGGAGTTAAGTAGTAGGAGTTTGGAGAGTTAGAGTTGTGAGCGGGAAGGATAGTTAGTTGAGTTCAGTTTAGTGAGTAGAGAGGGTTTTGAGGTGTAGAAGTTGAGGGTGATTGATAGGATAGTAGTAGTTAAGCGTATGAGTGAGTAGTTGAGAGAGAGGGGAGGAGGAGGAGAGGGAGGAAGAGGAGTGTAGTAGAGGACGTAGACGAAAAGTAAGAAGGAGGGAGACAAAAGGAGGGGAGTGTAGGGAGGAAGGTGAGAGAGGAGATGAGGAGAGAAGTAGAGTAACGGGAGGATGGAGAATTGAGAAGGAGGGAGGAGGAGAGAAGTAATGAGGGTGAAGGAACAGTTGTGGAGTATAGGTAGTAGTTAGATGAGGGTAGGAGAGTTGATAAGACTTGAGGAGACGATGAGGAGGAAAGAGAAGGAGAGGAGGAGGTGAGGATGAGTAGAGGAGGAGAGGTAGAGCATAGGGAAGTGAGGAGGAAAGAGAGAGGAGTTGAGGTAGTCGTGAGTGAGAGATAGAGAGAGACAAGGAGAGGTAGAGAAGGAGGAGTAGGAAGGAGAGGAGGAGAGAGGAGAGGGTTAGAGGAGGAGGAGGAGGAGAGAGGAGCGGAAGAAGAGGGAGAGGAGGAAAGGAGTAGAGGGGTGGCGTGAAGGGAGATAGGAGGGAGCGGAGAGGAGAGGGGGGGGAGAAGGAGTAGTGAGAGAGGAGTGAGGAGAAATTGTGGCAGGAGAGAAGGAGAGGTAGGAGAGATGAGGAGAAAAGGGAGTGAGGGAAGTTAGAGAAGAGGATGAGGAGGAGAGATAGAGAGGAAGAGTAGGAGGGAGAAGGAGGTGAGGAGGATAGAGTAGATGAGGGGGGAGGTGATGAAGTAGAGAGGCGAGAGGGGAGGAAGGAGGAGAGTTGCAGGAGGAAGGAGGTGGGAGAGAGGGGAGTAGTGAGAGGAGAGGAGGGAGAGAGGAAAGAGTAGAGAGGGAAGGGGAGGAGGAAGGAGAGGAGGAGAGGAGAGGAGGAAGGAGGAGAGGAAAGAGGGAGGGGGGAGGAAGAGAGAGGAGGGAGAGGAAGGAGGAAGGAGGAGAAGGAGGAGGAGGAGGGAGGAGAAAGTTGAGGGAGGAGGAGGGGGAAGGAAAAGGAGGAGGGAGAAGGAGGAGGAAGGGAGGAGAAGTTGAGGGGGAGGAGTTATAGTGAAGGAGAGAAGGAGGAGGAGAGGAAAGGAGAGGAGGAAGTATAGTAGAGAGGAGGGGAGGAGAAGGAGGAGGGGACGAGGAGGGGGAGAGGAGAGGGGAAAGGAGGAGGAAGGAAGGAGGAGAGGAAGTGGGAGGAGGAAGGAAAGGAGAGGGAGGGAGGAGCGAGGAGGAAAAGAAGGAGGAGGAGGAGGAAGGGAGAAGGGGTTTAGTGTGAGTTGAGTTGAGGGGTAGAGTTTGCGTTGAGTTAGTTTTAGTAAGTTAAGGGTGGAGGAGAGAGGAGGAAGGAGGAGGGAAGGAGGGGAAGTTGAGTTAGGGGAAGAGGAAGGAGGAGAGGAAGGAGTAAAGTAGGAGGCGTAGGTTGTGTAGTAAGGGAAGAAAGGAGAAGGAGAGTTGAGGGTTGAAGTGTAGTAGAGTTGAAAGGAAGGAGAGGAGGAGAGGGTAGGAAGGAGGAGGAAGAAGGGAGGACGGAAGGAGGAGGAGGACAGGATAGTAGTAGGAAGTGGAGTTGAGGTGAATTGATAGAGGAGTTGAAAGTTGAGGGTGTGAAGGAGGAAGACAGGGAGGAGGAAGAGTTAGTCTTGAGGTTGGAATGATTGTTAGAGTTGTTAGTTGTGAGGTGATTGATGTTGAAGTCTAGTACGGTTTAGTAGTTTAGTTGAGAGGAGAGTTTGAGAGTGTAGTGAGGAGTTGGGAGGAGGAGTTGTGTTGTAGAGTTGAGTTTGATGAATTAGGAGTGGAAGTTGAGGTAGGTAGTTGTTACGTTGAGGTGATGAGGGTGATGAGGTGAAGGGTGAGGTGAAGTTAGGAGTTTGAGGTGCGGAGTTAGTTTGTGTTGAAGTTGAAGTAGGTAGTTGAGGCAGGGAAGGAGGAGGAGGACGAGGTTTGATGTGGCTAAAGTGAGTAGGGAGTTGAGTGACGAGGAAAAGGAGGAGGAGGAGTTAGTTGGAGGTGATGAATCTAGTCTTCAAGGCGACCCAGTAGTATAGTTATCAGTAGTAGAGTACCAGTACGCGACCCAAGGCGACACCCCAGTAAGATTACCCAGTATGGGGAAAAAGACCTAGGTTGTCCCAGGGTGGGGGAAAGGGAAAAAAAGGGGGAAACGGGAAAAGGGGAAAAGAATTGGGGGGGAAGAAAGGTGAAGAAAAGGGAGAAAACGGGAAGGAAAAGGGAAAAGAAAGGAAGATAACGGGAGGATATGAAAGGTGGAAGAGGAGGAAGGAGGAGGAGAAGGAGGAGGTAGGGGAAGGAGGGAGGAGGAGAAGAGAAGGAGGAAAGGAGGAAGGATAGGAGGAGGAGGAGAGGAGGAGGAGGAGGAGGAGGAAAGGAAGAGGAAAAAGGAGAGGAAGGAGGAGGAGGAGGAAGGAGGAACAGGGAAAAAAAAGGAAAAAAGGAAAAGAGAGGAGGAGGGAAAAAAGGAAAGGAAACACAGAGGAGGAAGGAAGGAAAAGAGAGGTAAACACATAGGAACACCAGGAGGAACAAGGAGAGGAGGAAAGGAAGAGGAACACAGGAGAGACAGGAAAAAAAAGGAAAGGAGGAACACAAAAGAAAGGAGGAGGAAAGGAAAGAGAGGAGGAAAAACAAGGAGGAGGAGGATGGAAAGGAAAAAAGGGAACAAGGAAAAAGGAAAGGAAAAACAAACGGAAAAAAAAAAAAAAGGAAAAGGGAATAGAAAAAGTAGGAGAAGGAGGGAACCAACACAGAGAAAACAAACACCATAGGCAAAGGAAAAGGAATAGGGGGAGGAAAAGAAGGAATAGGGAAGGATGGAAGGGAGGAGAAGTAGGAGGAGGAGGAGGAGGAAAAAGGAGCGAGGAACAAATAGGAACACATAGGAACACATAGGAAGAACAAACAACAACAGGCCTGCTGGCCCTTACGAGGCTGTTTGTGAGACTACACTATCTACTCTAGAGTGAAGGATACAGGATAGTAAGGGTGAAGGCTTCTCTCCCCAGCCATGGCTGGCAGGGAAAGGAAGGCCAACCAAGACCATACTGTCACTACCACTACTGCTACCACTACTTCCTGGCAAGCGATGTCAGGCCACTAGCGACGTCTTTTGAATCGACATTTCGTAAGTTAGGTACATCAGGATGAACTTACTCAAAGTTTGCTACGTTAACGGATAGTATTTTAGTTGTGGATTGGCTTCTAAATATTTGTCAAGTCTATTTTTGAACGTAGTAATTGTTTTACTGTCGACGATATTGGCGGGCAGGGAGTTCCAAACGTTAACGATCCGATTGAAAAAGAAGTGCTTGGCTTCGTTTGATGTGAATCTTTTACCAGTAATCTTAAAAGAATGACGTCGTCTTGTTATATTTGATCGATCAAAAGTAATGTAATCTTCTACATTGATATTATCGAATCCTTTGATTATCTTGAACATTTCAATTAAATCCCCTCGCATCCTTCGTTTTTCTAGGCTGAATAAGTTTAGTTCTTTAAGTTCTTGGAGGAAGAGGAAGAGGAGGAGGAGGAGAAGGAGGAGGAGGAGGAAGGAGGAGGAGGACGAGAGGAGGAGGAGGATATAAGAAAAGGATGAGTGAGGATAAAAATAAAAAATGATGTATTACAGGACAAGGAAAATAAAATAGAGAGAGAGAGAGAGAGAGAGAGAGAGAGAGAGAGAGAGAGAGAAGAGAGAGGAGAGAGAGAGAGAGAGAGGAGAGAGAAGAGAGAAGAGAGAGAGAGGAGAGAGAGAGAGAGAGAGAGAGAGAGAGAGGAGAGAGAGATAATATATGTATGTATTTATTATGTATATATATGTATGTATGCATGTGTGTGTGTATGAGTGGTTGCCGAGATCACAGATGCAACACAACTTCATCTCTCGTTAGGCAAAGAGACCCGACACCTGCATAAAAAAACAGATGTACTACCGTGTGTGTGTGTGTGTGTGTGTGTGTGTGTGTGTGTGTGTGTGTGTGTGTGTGTGTGTTGCGCCACGTACACAAAACCGTCAGTTGCACCAAAGCGATGTTGCAGCTCTTGGTTTGCACACATAAATGGCATAACTTTTGAGGGTTGAGGAGGAGGGGGGGGGGCGTTCTGGTCCTTATTGAATGATAGATAAACAAGCTGATAGATAGATAGACTGGATAGATAGATGGATAGGTAGATAGATAGATATTCATTGATAGATAAATAGTAGTAGTAGTAATAGAAGTAGTAGTAGTAATAGAAGAAGAAGTAGAAGTGATATTATTAGTGACTGTTGTAGGAGAAGGAGGAGGAGGAAGAGGAGGAAGAGTGAGTGAGGAGAGGAAGGATCATGGAGGAAGGAGAGGGAAGGGAAGGAGGCAGGTGAGAGCCTTTCACCTGTGCTCGGGAAGTATCAAGGTAACCAAGACGAGTAATTAGGTGAGACCAGGTGTGGGTTTGTTCCCTACCTTGCTTCTTACCTCTCTCCTTCTCTCCTTTCCTTCCTTCCTTCCTTCCATTCTTCTCTTCCTTCTCTTTCCTATCTTCCTTTCTTAAATGCATTTCTTCTTTCCTTCCATTAGATTCATCCCTTCTTTTCTTCCTTCTTCCTTTCCTTCTCTCCTTACCTCCTTCTCTTCCTCCCTTCGTCAATAGATTATGCTAACTTTCCTTTCTTCATCTATCCTTCCCTTCCTTCCTTCCTACCTCTCTTCTTCCATAACTGCATTCTTTCTCCTTTTTTATATCACCCTGCATTCCTTCACTCCATTTAGCTATCATCTTTCTCCCGTCCTTCCCTCCTATCCTTCCATCCTTCACTACTTATGTAATACCTTGTTCAGTTATGTTATCCTTCACTCCTACCTGACCTGACCTCTCCTTCTCCTCCTCCTCCTCCTCCTCATCCCTCTTCCCCATAACTCTGCATTTTCATTCACAAACTGCGTCAAGGGGAACGAGGTGATAAGAGTGGAAAGGAAGTTGATGGATTGAGGGTCAGAGAGGTAGAGACACGATGGTGGATGAGGATTGATGATGAAGTGGAAGCGTAGTTAAGTGAAAGTACAGAACGGTATGGTGGATAATGTAGATAAAAGTGTGGAATAAGTACATAGTTACCCGCGGAGAGAAAAAAAAAAAACAAAAAGATTTACCAGGAGATAGAGAAAGGTGGACTAGACTAACGAGAGGTAGGAAAAAGAGATGATGAAGATAGGATGATATTGGAGAGAGGGTAGTGGAGAGAGATACGAGGAGACGATTGAGTTAGTGTGATGGAGAGCAAGGAGAAGGTAGAGAACGAGGAGGACTGGTGGGACTTGGAAAGGATGGATGGGAAGAATAGGGAAAAAAGGCGGAGGGAATAGAGAGACGGAATAGAGGAGGAAAGAGAGAAGGGGGAATGAAGACAAGAAGGGAAAGGGGGGGGGAAGGAAAAGAAAGGAGGGAGAGAAGGAGGAAACAAAAGAATGAGAGAATGGAAAAAGAAGAAAGCAAAAAAGGAAGGGAAAAACGGAGAGAGAAGAGGGAGAGGGAAAGGAGATCGCGAGACAGAGGAGAGGGGAGAGGAAGAGACGAGGAGACAGCGGACAGGAGAGGAAGGAGACGGGGAGAAGACAGATGTAAGGAGGAGAAGGAGAGAGACAGAAGAGGAGACAGGAGAGGAAGAGAAGAGAGGAGAGAGAGACAGAGGACAGGGAGAGAGGGAAGGAAAAGGATGTATAGAAGAACTTAGAAAGAAGTAGGTTATAAGTAAAAGATATAGAAGACAGAAAGAGAAGAAAACAGAACATTAGACGTGATGAGGTTGGTTTTAATTAAATGAGGTGGGAGGGGGGAGGGGTGGAAGGGAGATGGGAGGGGGAGGGGATAAGGAGGGAGGGGATGATTTTGATTTAAAAAAAGTATGGAATAAAGGTAATAAAAAATGATAGATAGAATGGATTAGATAAATATTAATTATACGTTTTTTGTAAATTCAGTTATTTTCTATATTATTATTTACTATCCTCATTTGCATCCACTTCTCCATCTTAGTCTTCTCCTCTTCTTCCTCCTCTTACTCCCCTACTTTCCTCTTGTAATAAAAAACATTATAGAGACAATATAAGAATGGGATTCCATTTTATGTATTCTCTATCCATTATTACCTCACTAACCCTTCATCAAAATATAACTTTCCACCATCCACTCCCCCTTGTTCCCCCACTCAGTTCACACTTATTTCACCTACAGCCTTCCCTTAATTTGGGGAGAAGGTAGGGGGCTTGGGCTTTTGTGAGAGGAGAGGGGTAGAGTACAGGAGAGAGTTAGTATACGAGAGATGGCACTTTAGCAGAGCAGAGGTACAAGGCGGCGTGTAACGGAAGGAAAAGGAGTTGGAGAAAGTAGAATGACGTTGACATGATCAAGCACAAGAGTCAAGAGAGTGTGTGGGAGAGTAAAAAGTTTTTTTGGCTGAGTAGAAAGTCTCCCACCAAGCTGATGAGGACGGAATGGTCCATAGAATAAAGAAGTAGGGGAAGGTGAGTTCCTGGGAAAAAGGGAAACGAAGGAGTCCCACTAGTACAAGGAGTAGTCCCACGGTAGGCTGACCCTGATGGTGCTTCTGGGGGATAGGGATTGGATTGACATGACACCGTCGTGCGGAGGGAGGAGGGGAGGAACGAGAGGAGGAGGGGAGAGAGAGTGCGGTGGGAGAGAAAAAGAAGAGGAGGGGGGGGGCGGGGAAGAAGGAGAAGAGATGGAGGCGGACGCCCACGGAGTGAGGAAGAGAGGGGAGGGAGGGGGGAAGGGGGGGGAAGGGAAGGGGAAAGAAAGCTTGAGAGGGAAGTGGAGAGATGGGAGAGAGGAGGAGGAGGGGAGAGCGAGAGTGGGGGAGGGAGGGGAGGGAATAGGAGAGAGGGAGGAGGGAGAGGGAGGGGAGAAGCAGCTCTGTGAGGGCGAGGGATTTTGGCTTTTTTTTTTTTTTTTTGGGGAGGACGAGAGAGAAGGAGGAACGGCGAGAGAGAAAGAGAGAGGAGGAGAGAGAGAGAGAGAGAGACGAGGACGACAGAGAGTGACGAGAGATAGAGAAGAGAGAGAGAGAGGAGATGAAGAGAGAGAGGAGAGGAGCGAGAGATGGGGAGGGGAGAGAGCAGGTCGAGGCGAGAGAGGGGAGAAGAGAGTTGAGGAGGAGAAGAGAGAGAAGGAGAGAGAGAGGAGAGGGAGGAGAGAGAGGAGAGAGAGAGATGAGAGAGGAGAGAGAGAGAGAGAGAGGAGAGAGAGGGAGAGAGAGAGAGAGAGACGAGAGAGAGAGAGAGGAGAAGAGAGAGAGAGAGGAGAGGAGGAGGAGAGAGAGAGAGAGAGAGAGGAGAGAGAGAGAGAGAGAGAGAGAGAGAGAGAGAGAGAGAGAGAGATTGGCACACAAACACACACACACACACACACACACACACACACACACACACACACACACACACAGGCTGACCGGCTTTCCCTCCACTTCCTCTCCCTCCCCTCCCTCAGGCTAGGTCAAATCACCTCACTCTCCACCATTACGTTTCAAGCCTTCACCTGTTTCCCAATGCTCCACCCACCTCCACCCACCTCCACCCACCTCCACCCACCTCCACCCACACCCACCCCACCTTCACTCACACCCCAATTTTCCCCTACTCACACACATACACATATTTTCTTCCTTTCTTTAATTTCCTTCTCTTCCTTCCTTTCTTCCTTCCTGCCCTCTATCCCTTCACTCCTTCACTTTTATCTCCTTCAGTAGCTAAACACTATTTTGCATATTTCTTTTTTTCCTTCTTTCTTCCTCCTCCTCCTCCTCCTCTTCCTCCTCCTCCTCCTCCTCCCCTCACAGTACATTGAGAGCCTTGGGTGTAGACAGTTGCAACCCTACCATTTTGCCTTCTTTTCACTCCCCCTTCCCTCCCTCCCTCCCTCCCTCCCTCCCTCCCTCCTCACTCTTCTCTTTCTTTCTCCCCCTTCCCTTCTGTGCACGTGCCTACACCCTTCACCCCTTCCCCCCATTCCCCTCCTCCTCCTCCTCCTCTTCCCCCTCCTCCTCTTCCTCCTCCTTTTCTTCTTTACTGAGAACTCGACGATTTGCAATTCCTAAGAACAATATGCAATGCTTTTTATTTGATGGGAGAGAGATAAATAAATAGAGAGATAATAGAGAGAGGAGTTGAAGCAGCCTGGAGGAAGAGAGAAGATGGGTGTTTGGAGAGAAAAGTTAATGGGAGGTGGAGGAGGGAGGGAAGGGAGGGAGGGAAGGGAGGTAAGGGAGGGAAGGGAGGGGAGGGAAGGGGAGGGAAGGGAGGGAGGAGGTAAATGTTGGGTTTTGTGTAGTTGTTTAAAGGACTCATCGTGAATGGAAAGGTGGAAGCCATCTTTATTTATTTGTTTGTTTGTTTGTTTGTAATGGTGTTTGAACTTACTGTTATTATTATCATCATCATCATTATTATTATTAGTATTATCATTTCCATCATCATCATCATTCTCTTTCCCAACCTAAGACGTACTAAAAATAATATCCTTAATAATCTATCATTGTAGGGGAAGAGAAACTATTACGTTATTTTCTCTTTTTTAACTCATAGAAGTCAACCAAAGTCTAACAGCTACATATACCATAACATATCTAATTGACAGAGTGACGTTCAATTGACAGTAACACACCTACACAACACATTCTAGTATCTGTTGTTGATGATATTGGTGGTGGTGGTGGTGGTGGGGTGGTGGTGGTGGTGTTGGTAGTAGTAATAGTGGAGAGAGTACAAAATTTATGAGATGTGACACCGTACGTAGCAAAGTGAAGATTGGGAGACAAGGGAAGAAAGAGGGAAGACTAAGAGAGAGAGAGAGAGAGAGAGGGAAAGGGAAGGGGCTGCACGGAAATAGTTATGTGTTAGTAGTAAAGTTAGTAATGGTTTGAGGAAGAGGTGTTGTGGAGGACGATGTTGTGGTAGGAATAAGGATGTGGTAGGGATGAGGAGTTGGTAGGGAGTCTTGACCAAAACAGAAGGTAGTAGGGAGGTAACCCTGGGAGCCTTATAAAGTCTGTCCATGACGCATTAAGAGGAGGAGGAGGAGGAGGAGGAGGAGGAGAAGGAGGAGGAGGAGGAGAAGAGGAAGATGATGAGTAGTGAGGTGGAAGTAGAGGGTAAATGAGAGGGAGGAGTAAGAGGAAAGAGAGGGAGGAGTACAGGAGCGAGAGAGGAGGAGAGAGGAGGAGAGAGGAGGAGGAGGAGGAGGAGGAAGAGGAGGAGGAGGAGGAGGAGGAGGAGGAGGAGGAGAAGGA
>JAPQNM010000018.1:1816071-1818571 GCA_029783475.1 Metacarcinus magister
TTAGTATTAAGTGGTAGGTGGAAGGAAGAGGAAGAGTAGGAGTAAGTAGTAGGTGGATGGAAGTGGAAGGGAAAAGAGTCGGTATAGTATAGTAGGTATAGGTAGGTGGACCTTTTGTGTTTAACATGAGATGTGCGGTTCCTCAAAAGGGTCTCTGGAACCACCTCTGTTTACCTGTAGCGATGCACCAGTGTGTTATACTTTCTCTTCTTCTTTAAGTCTTCATCTTCTACTCCTTGTGTGTGTGTGTGTGTGTGTGTGTGTGTGTGTGTGTGTGTGTGTGTGTGTGTGTGTGTGTGTGTGTGTGTGTGTGTGTGTGTGTGTGTGGTGTTAAGTGTTGCGTCACGCCTCTCAGTCCCCTTGAAAGTTTGGGGTCATTTCCCAGGATGAAAAAAAAGGACGCCATTGGCATTTCCCTTTTCAAATAAGAAGAATGTGAGACTTTGTAGAATGTGGTTGACATATACTATATATTTTTTTTTGTACTTTAACTTGATATAAAGGAACAATTGTAGTCCTTCTCACATTTATTATCTTTTTGTTATATTTTAATTTAATATAAGAACAAATGTAGTGCTAGTGGTTTTGTGTTTTGTTTTAATTGAATCTAGAGAAAGAAAAAATCATCTTCTTTTATAATTTTTTTTTTATAACGGTTATTAGATAAAAAATATTTACTCCTTTTTCCTCTTTTTTTTCCTTTTTCCTCTTTTGTTTCCTTTTTTTTCGGTTTAAGGAATGAGGTTAAGGCGATAAGGAAAGGGAAGGTGAACTTTTTTTTTTTTATTCTTTACTCCTTTTTTCCCCTTTTTTTTGGGGGGTGGGAAAAACTACCACTAGGGAGACACGTGTTTTCCAAGATGACGTGCAAAGAAATGAAAAAAAAGAGAAAGAAAAAAAGGGATTATTTTTCTCACGAGCTTGTGAGACACGACGCCAGTTTGGTAGGTGAAGGACCCACTCTTTTTTTTCTCTTTTTCTTTTTTTTCTCTCACTCTCTTCTTTTTGTTCTCTTTCTCTCTCTCTTTTTCTCCTCTGCATAGCTTAAGGGGATGAAGAGAAGGGAATAAATTTAAGAGAGTGACGCAAAGAGACTGTAAGAGAGGAGGAGGAGGAAGAAGAGGAGCAGGAGAAAGAAGAGGAGGAGGAGGAGGAGGTACTTTTGCCGCTGAGACACGATAAAAAAAACAATAAAACTGAAAAAAATCAATAAAAATGTCTGACTCTCTGATTTAAAAGTTGTTCAATCACTTCATTCACTTAATTTTTTTCTTATAATCCTTTCAGTCCTGTTGCTTAGAAAATACAACACAAACTTTTGAGAGACTTTAGAGGAAAAACCTACAGCACAGACTTAATAGAGAGAGGGGAAAAAAAACTGCAAGAAAGACTTAAGATCCTTCAGACAGGTGTTGAGGAAGGTCTGGCCTCCTGTCACCTGGCACCGAGGCCCCTTGAGCCCCACAGTGCAGGTCTTACGGTCCTTTGGGGGAGGCACTGTCACGGCCACGTCAGGGAACTTCTGCATGAGTTTCTTGACAGTGGCGCCGACATTATTTGTTTACTGATTTTCAAGGTATTCTCTGAAGGTGAATAGGTGAACAGCTAATCGTAGGCTGACATACAAACTAATCCTTGCTTTGACTCTGTTTGTGTTCATGGTCATTATTAGGCCTAGCTTTAGCTAAATACTTATTACTATCACAAAATCTTATAATCAGGAGGAACATGCTATTATACTTCTTCCCCTTCTATTCTCTTCTACTCTTTCTCTCTCTCTCTCTCTCTCTCTCTCTCTCTCTCTCTCTCTCTCTCTCTCTCTCTCTCTCTCTCTCTCTCTCTCTCTCTCTCTCTCTCTCTCTCCCCTTTGCTTTATATTTTTTTCCTCTTTTCATCACTCTTTTCTGCTTTTCCTCTTCGTATCCTTTCTTTCCTTTTAATTACACAATCTTTCTTCCATCTTCTTTATTTCCTCCTTCGCTGTTGTTTATCTTGACACCTAACACCTTTATTTCTCCTTCTCTTCTTCTTTTTCTTCTTCCTCCTCCTCCTCCTCCTCCTCCTCTTCCCTCTGTGTACTTTCTGTGCGTGGGTGTTGACCCTCATGCTTAAATTTGGTCAGAGTAAATGTGTGTGTGTGTGTGTGTGTGTGTGTGTGTGTGTGTGTGTGTGTGTGTGTGTGTGTGTGTGTGTGTGTGTGTGTGTGCGTGTGCGTGTGTGTGTATGTGTGACAGTATGATATGTAGGAATATAAATTAGAGGAAAGATAGATAGAAAGTATACAAGAAAATATCCTTAAATACACACATACATACACACACACATACATACATACATACATACACATACATAAAGGAGACACTAAAGATGAAAAACAACAGGAAGATAAACAAAGATGATAAACAATGAGAGAGAAGAGAGAGAGAGAGAGAGAGAGAGAGAGAGAGAGAGAGAGAGAGAGAGAGAGAGAGAGAGAGAGAGAGAGAGAGAGAGAGAGAGA
>JAPQNM010000018.1:1823571-1826071 GCA_029783475.1 Metacarcinus magister
AGAGAGAGAGAGAGAGAGAGAGAGAGAGAGAGAGAGAGAGAGAGGAGAGAGAGAGAGAGAGAGAGAGAAGAGAGAGAGAGAGAGAGAGAGAGAGAGAGAGAGAGAGAAAGGGGGGAGACTCAAAATGGTCGTCAGTGTAATAATATTGTATGTTTGTCACTTAAAGAGAGAAGTAAGATGAAGAGGAGGAAGAGGAGGAGAGGGGTGAGGAGGAGGAGGAGCAGGAGGAGGAGAAGGAGGATGAGGAGGAGGTGAAAGATGATAACCTATAAAATCCTATAAAAGAGGCCAAATGAGGTTAAAAGAGAAGATTTTATCATAACATTTACAGAACGAAAGTGTAAGTGAAGAAAAGGAATAATGAAGAAAAAAATTATATAATATACAAAAGGTCAAACATTAAAAGATAATTAGAAACAGACATTAATGACTTCGTACGTGTATCAAAATCTTTCTACAATATTTTTTCATTTTTATCAGAAACTATTAAACTCGTTACACCTTATTCCAATTTTTATTCACTCTCTCCTTCCATTAACCTTTCTTTCATGCGATCTATCTCTCCCCCAATCATTCTTTCCTCTCGGTCTTTCCCTCCCTCCTCTCTCTTTCCCTCTCCTTTCCCTTTCAGTGTTTCTTCTATCCTGGTTTTTCCCCCTCCCTCCCTCCCTCCTTCGTTTTCTTCCCCGCGTCAAGGTTAATGAGAGGTGGCGGACAGGTAAGGAAAACACACAAGGGAAAGTCTGTCTGGTGTTAGCCAGTGTTTGCATGACCGCAATGAACCCGTTTGTTTAAGCTGCAACACCATTATTCACTGCCATTACTACTATTAGTACTACTGTTACTACTACTACTACTACTACTACTACTACTACTACTACTACTACTACTACTACTACTACTACTACTACTACTACTACTGCTATTTCTACCACTTCACTTGTATGTCCTTTATCATCCTCGCGACTTACTTTTCTATACATTTTCTCACTTTTTTTCCTCTGTTATGTGTAAGGAATTAAATAATCTCAGTCAAAGTATCCCTTTTCCTATTTTTTTCGATTGTTTCTTGAATAAAATTTTTTCCCCCTTACGTTTTTTTGATTTTATTAATTATTTAACCTCTATTTTATTTTCCTCCCGTTCTCTTTCCCCTTGTTTAAGACACGTTCAGCACAGAGTCTAGTCTAGTTTCGTTTAGTCTCGTGTGGAAAGTTCAAACACACTAAACAAAAGACGCAAGGTTAAAGAGGATTGAAAACGAGCATCCTATTGGCGAGGTCACACTCTAGGGGTCACGAGGTCAGGTGGCGGGGTCATCCATGTAGGTCACAGCAGCGTTTGGGTCACACGAAGGTCAAAGCCATTATCGAATTGCTGATGGTGGTGGTGGTAGGACAGAAAAAGAGAAAGAGAAAGAGAGAGAGAGAGAGAGAGAGAGAGAGAGAGAGAGAGAGAGAGAGAGAGAGAGAGAGAGAGAGAGAGAGAGAGAGAGAGAGAGAGAGAGAGAGAGAGAGAGAGAGAGAGAGAGAGAGAGAGAGAGAGAGAGAGAGAAAGAGAGTAATGAGATGATGGTAGTAGTATATCTAGTAGTAGTAGAAGTAGTGATTTAATTTTCTACAAGACTATTTTCCTCTTGATATGATATTTGTTACCCAAGTTTTTTTTTTCTTCGAGGTAAAAGAGAAGAAAGAGGACAATTTCAAACCTTCTCCCCTCACTTTTTTTTTTGAAGTTTAAATTGTCACTGTTCCAATTTCTGTGTTGAAAATAGCCTTAGGAAAACTTGTCCAGAATACTTGTTATCTAGAATGGGGTCAGTGTTTTTTTTCTTCTTCTTGGTTTACATCATGCAAGTGTGTATTGTGGTGGTGGTGGTGGTGGTGGTGGTGGTGGTGGTGGTGGTGGTGGTGGTGGTGGTGGTGGTGGTGGTGGTGGTGGTGGTGGTGGTGGTGGTGGTGGTGGTGAATTCGTTGTCTCAGAAATAAAATACAAAAATAAAAAAAGAAGAAATTACAAATCTATCAGAGACAAAAATACATTCCATCACTGATCTGAGTCACTCGATCAAATGTTAAAACTGTAAAAATACGAATTATTATTTTCATTTTTTTCTTATACCAAAATTGTGTCACTTTTCAATGTAAATTTTTTTTTCATGGTATTGTCAAATGTTTCTGAAATACTGATTTTTTTTCCTTTGTTTCAGTGACTTAACATATATTTTTTTTTCTTTGTCATGTATTTTTAGAATGACTCGACTTTTACTAAATTTTATCATCAGTCGAGTTTGTGAAGGACGAACACATAAGGAGGAGGAAAGGAGGGAAGGAAGGAGGGAAGGAAAGAGGGAAAATAGGAGGAAGGGGGAGGGAAAGAAGGAAAGGGCGAAGGAGAAAGAAAACAGGAGGAAGAGGAAGGAAGAAAAAGATCATAGATGTCAAGGATGAAAATAACTGGGGAAGAAATGATAGATAAAATGGAAGGAGGGAAAGAAAGG
>JAPQNM010000018.1:1833571-1841071 GCA_029783475.1 Metacarcinus magister
TGAAAGCTGGTTTTTTGAAGGAGAACAAGTTTTTTTTCTATCTCTCAAGAGTGCCTAGTTTGTAACGTCTCCATGGCGCAGTGGATAGCGCGCTGGACTTCTAATCCAGAGGCCGCGGGTTCGAATCCCGCTGGAGATGAACATTTAGTCCATGTTAGAATGTTCCTTTATGCTGAGTTTATGATGATGGTGATGTTATGATGTGGGGTGAGAACAGGTGGGAGGACTATAATATTTTTTTCCAAACATCAACAAGCCAACCATACTGTTAAACAAACTTGACCGTACGAGAAGGTATAGTATTGACCTAAAATACAGAGAAGTAAACACCAGAAGGAAATCCAGGTCATCAAATCTTCCCTCAAAGTGGCAGGTGTTCGGAATTGCATCCAATAAAAGTTAACCAAACGTGAACGTGTGCTGAGTGTGGAAACTTGGATGTCGCGTGTGAAGCTGGAAATGTGCCGGTGACTTTGACTTTTATATACCTTGAATTTCGACTGTATAGATGGCTTTTTTTGTTGGCGGGGAAACTGTGCTATTTACTCTGATAATACTGATGGTGATTATTTTTTTTCTGTTGATGATAATAATGAGGAGGAGTTAGTCTGAGTGATGATAATTATACCAATGCAAGTATTGAGTAAACTTTTGTATATCGACACACAAAGATCATTTAAACTTTTACTTCTGAAACCTTTGCTTGCGAGTTACGTGTACAGGTGAGTAGAACAGGCAGGTGTGAGGCAATCAATGCTCAGGTGTTAAAGGTGAAGTGGGATCGACAAACGAAACCAAATTTGTGTGACACCAATTGCAATGAAACGAGAAATTTACGTAAAGGCAATCTAGAACACTATAATGTCTGTCTGTTTGTCTGTCTTTTATTCTCCCTCTCTCTTCCTATCTCTTATCTTCCTATCTCGTAAGAATTTATCATAATCTTTTTTATCTTTCTTTTTTTAGCTAGTCATGAATAGCTATCATATTGTACTTGCATATGATTTTTTTATTTTTTTTATTTTCTCTCACTTTCCTCCTCCAGAATGTGTATGCACGACTGGCAGCCTCTCCGTGACACTCTTCTAAGTCATCTTCTACTATGCATCAGTGAAGATATAATGTAAGTACTGAATGATCTTCTTGACGTGTTCTTCTCTTCTCTATCTCTCTTCTCTTTTTCTTTTTTATTCATCTCTCAAAACGGTAATGTCATCTCGCTTCTTAGGAGGATTTTTTTTTATTATGCAATTTTTATTCATGGATGACTCAAATATTTCTCTTTTTCTTGAATAATATACGAGGACAACGAGTTTTCTTTTTTTTTTCTCTCTCTCTCTCTCTCTCTCTCTCTCTCTCTCTCTCTCTCTCTCTCTCTCTCTCTCTCTCTCTCTCTCTCTCTCTCTCTCTCTCTCTCTCTCTTCTTTATCTCTATCTCTCTATCAATTAACCTATCCATCTCAATCTTATCTAATCGTCCTTCGTACTCTTGGAATTTATGGGTTGAAAGAAAAAAAACAGTTGAAAATCGTGATGTCCTTTTCTTACGTAAGGTCTCGGTGTTAGGGACAGCAAGCCTGAGGTGATACATGTGACCTTGGTGGGGCGTGTCTGTGTGACCTTTACGTAATTCTAGGCTAGTGAGATGTTAGGTTAGGTTTTATTTGACTTAATCTTGTTTTTCTGCTGCCACCACCTCGTATATTTTTTTTTCTTCTTAGGTATCTGTTTTCTGTTTTCATTCCTTACGTTTTTTTTTCTCTCGTTTTGTTCATTATGTCATTTGTTTGTTCTTTTTATTCCTTCTTTTCTATAATGTTCGTTCGGTTTGTTGCTGATTTTCTTCCTTCTATCCTTCCTTCCTTCCTTTCTTCCTTCCTACTTCCTCTTCCCTCTTCCTCCTTCCTCCTCTTCGTTGTACTCCACTTCCCCTTCACCAGTAACCTCCCCACAAGCACTCCTCTACCTCTGACCTTTATCCATTCCTCCTCCTCCTCCTCTTCCTTCTCCTCCTCCTCTTCCTCTTCCTCTTTCTCCTCCTCTTCCTGCATTTCCTTGACTTTCATCCTCTTCTTCCTCTTCCTCTTCCACCATCCATTTTCTTAACAGTGATCGATCAGGCAATGCACCATTTTTTTTTACCCTTTTCTTTTTTGTATCTATATGCATTTTCTCCTCCTCCTCTGCTCCTCCTCCTCCTTCTCCTCCTCCTCCACCTCCTCCACCTTGTCTCTCCGCCCTCCCCTGCAGGTCTGTGTTCCGTAAGACCTTGGGTAAACCGCCCCTTGGTTTTTGCGGCCACGGGGGGAACTCTAGCCCCTTGTGGAGGCCGGGTGGTGGTGGAGGCTGTGGTGGTGGTGGTGGTGGTGGTGGTGGTGGTGGTGGTGATGGTGGTTATAATTCTTTTTAGTTTCCCCTCAAAATTTCGTCCTTTACATTCTTTCTTCCTCATCACCTTGTCCTTGTTTTCCTGCCATTTTGTCTGTTTGCCATAGTACTGTTCTTTGTCCGTCCTTGACTCCTGTACTTTATAAATACGTGTTGTCTGATACAAGGCGGCACTGACACTATATATTATTAATCTTTTAGCGTGTATAATCTTTTTTTTTTTTATCAGTATTCATTATCTACCATTATCTTCCATTATCAGATAAACAAAAATCGCGTCATAGAATCAAATATCGTAAATTGCGTCTGAAATTGAGTTATCTTATCCTTAAAAAAATATAAATAAATAAATAAAAGGGGAAAAAAACATTATTTCCCCTCAAATAGATTATTATTGCAAAGTGTCGTCAGGTGTTTCCTCCCTCACACCTGTCTCATTGCAGGTAATCACAAACCAATCAAAGGTAATCAATAATGACCAGATAATTACATAGCCCGAAAGGTGATAATGAGAGGAAACAGGTGAACGGAATGGTTTCGAAACTTTAGACGAAACGAAACGAAACCAATGAAAGGAAATGAGTGAGGGAAGAATAAGTGAGTGAGTGAGTGATTGAGTGAGTGAGTGAGTGAGGGAGGGAGTGAGTGAGGGAGTGAGTGAGTGAGTGAGTCAGTTGGATGAAGCAATTTATACGCCTCAGAATAATAATACAGGAAAATGAGACGGGTTTATATTTTTAGTCTCGAATCAACTGAGGCTTCGTTAGAGGTGAACGAGACAGCTTCGAAGCAATGTAAGCGACACCGTTGAATGCCAAAAGGTTAATTAGTGTGTATGCAAACCACTTCTTATGCATTGATATTCTTTTTTTTCTTTTTTCTTTTTTCTTTTTCTTCTCGCGTCTCAGCTTAAGGTTAGAAGTTAGTTACGTTGTTCTCTTGTTCTCTTCTCTTTTTTTTTTCTTCTTCCTCCTTCTCTTTTCTTCCTTGTCTTCTTGTTCTTCGTCAGTCAAGCTCACTGATTTGCCTTCCTAACTTCTCTCTTTCTCTCTCTCTCTCTCTCTCACTCTCTCATAGCAACATTGATACAAACACTTGATCTGAGAGAGAGAGAGAGAGAGAGAGAGAGAGAGAGAGAGAGAGAGAGAAGAGAGAGAGAGAGAGAGAGAGAGAGAGAGAGAGAGAGAGAGAGAGAGAAGAGAGAGAGGAGAAGAGAGAAGAGAGACAGAGAGGCATGAAGGAAGCTGTGTTTTATTTGAGATTCTTTCATGTTCCACTCGTGTTTCTTCTCCTTGTCTTCATCTTCCACGCACGAGATGCTCTCAAGAGACTGTGTTCTTCTCTGTTCTTTCCTCGCAGGGAGAAAACGAGCGCGACGCGAAGAAAATTTTGAGGGAAGACAATATTTAGTTTGGATTTTCTTGAAGAGACGCAGCTGGACTTATGCAGCGGACTTGAACCTGTGAGTTGCTTGCTGTCTTGAGCCACTTTCAACTTATAGACAGACTTATAGACAGCCAGGCAAGTGGACAGAAAGCTTTTGTAGACATTTCAACAAAGACAGAAAGTAGATGTAGGCAGACAGACAGACAGCAAAATCCCCTACAAGTACAGACAAACAGACAAAACAGACAAAAGAAAAAGAGAGAGATGAGAGAAAGAGAGAGATGAATAAACTAACACTAGAACTATTATTATATTATGGAAAACATGCAATAATGAGGAAGCAAGAAATATAAGAATAAAAGAAGGAAGTAAGAATTGGAGGAGGAAGAGGAGGAGAAGGAAGAAGGAAACAGATTAACGACTCAGGGTGACTCAGATCTCACTAAGAATCGTCAGCTGCGGGAAAGTCACTAAAACCTGCTTGTGGTGAGGAAGAAAATCACACACACATACACACACACACACACACACACACACACACACACACACACACACACACACACACAGACTTTCAGGAGTAGGTCAGTAGCCGACCCCCAAGAGCCAGCAGGCAGACAACTCTTAAGTCCTGGTTTGCCAAGTCACTTTCTTCGCTCTGGACTCTGTGAATTATCTCGAACAGAAAGTACAACCCATGAACAACACTTTCCACCGCCACATAATTACACCCACGTCGTCTCTTCCTTAAATGTCTGTCGTTGAGGAAGACTAAAAGACACTTATTAACTGGAATTATTTTTTTCTTTTCTTCTTTTTTTAATCTGGAATTCTTCTTGATCAATCACTGGAATGTCTGTATAAAAATAAGAAGTAAGTCAACCAAAGCGTGACAGACGGAGAAAGAAAGAAAGAAGTTCGCCGACTAACGACACTTTCCAGCACGACAACGACAGCGACACGACAGCTTCACGCACACGTTACTTTACATTCCTCGCCTTCCTTCGTTCTGAAAAGTCATCTATCTTATCGTTTTTTAATCCACGAGGCTGACGAACCTTCCGTCATGCCTTAGCCTCAGCCTCTCTTTGTCCCGCAGCCAAAGTCTCGTCCGTCTGCGACCCTTCCTTTGAGACGCTAATCCGTTCCTCTTTGGCTCAAGAAAGGGACACAGACACACTCAGACAAAGTAACAAAAACGAAGCCACGCCTAAGGAGGGAACATTTACCTGCACAAAGACGTTAAGATGTTAAGATCCTTCCTGGCAGGCCAAGAATCCTTCCGCAGACACGAAGTCCTACACGGGAGGAGTAGGAGCTGCAGAATCCCTTACAATTCCGCACGAGGTAGAGAAATCGTAATACAATTCCTCAACACTCGTAGGAGACCGAGAGAAAAGTGATAGGATCCCTCTCTCAAATAGTAGAGAAGAGGCTAAGATCCTTCACAACTAGCAAAGGGAGACTGCAGGATCCCCAGACTCGGCACTGCAGGACCTCTCGACTATCTGCCCTCACACACACCAACCAACTGGACCTGTGCTAGGGACTCCAGGCTCCAGATCGAGTCTCCCAAGGTCCTTCCTGACTCTAGCCCCGCCTCACCCCGCCCAGCCCCGCCCCGCCTCGTGCCCCACACATGCCAGTCCCGGGCGTCCTAGACCAGATCACCCGGACGCTGTGAGGAGGGAGGGAGGTGGGGGATAGGAGTTGGGGGGAGGGAAACGGGGTCATCCGGAAGATATGGGTTGATGGAGGGAAGGAAGGAGGGCAGGGAGGAAGGAGGGAGGGAGGAATGCGAAGGTGAGAAGTGCGGAGATGAAGGAGAAGTATGGAAAGAAGATGATGATGATGTGGATAAAGGAGTGAAAGATGAAGAGAAGTATAATACATGAAGGAGTTTAGGACAGGAAGGAGTGTGAAAAGAAAAAAAAAAAAAAAGTTATAGGAAGGTTAAGCAAGACAAGGAAGGAAGGAAGACAAGAAAAAAAAAGAGCAAGAAGGAGTAAGAAAGAAGAGGATATGATGAAAGAGAAAAGTAATATAATAAAACCTGTCCTTCTTCCTAAATTCGTAGGAGGATTAAGGATGAAAAGACGAGTAAGATCATGAGAAGAAGAAAGAGGAGGAGGAGGAGGAGGAGAAAGAGTAGCAGTAGTAAAAGTGATAGTGATAGCAGTAGTAATAGTGATAGTAGTAGAAGTAGTAGTAGTAGTAGTAGTGGTGGTGGTGTGGTGGTGGTGGTGGCTGCGGTAGAAGTAATGTACATATATAGATTTAGAGAGAGAAAAAATACAGTGTTGTTCTTGACCTTTTGAAGTAAGGTTAAGTTAGCTAAGAGTCTCGCCACAAGCCACTACTGTCCATTACACTTGCCGTATCGATGGTCAACTTTACCCCGACCCTCTCTCTTTCTCTTTTTTCAGTCTGTTTTTACTCCCAATATTCTTGACATTATCGATATTGTCCCCTTCTTCCCCTTATTCCCTTTTTTTGCATACGGGATACTGCTATCAATGGTTGCTTCTATTAGTTTTATTTTATTTGATTTATTATTGTCTTTATTATCTTCTTTCTTCTTTTCTTCTTATCTTTCGTGCGCCTTCATCATCTATCTTTTGTTTAATTTTCCAGTTTCCTTTTCATATCTACTTTTTCCTCGGCTTTCACTTAGTTTTATTCGCTTTTTTCCCCCCATTTATCTCTCATTTCCTGTTGCTTCTATTCTTCTGTATTCAAATATATTTTCTATTTTCTCTTGTTTCCCTTTTTTTTCCTTGTAGAGTCTGTTCTTGTTCTTTTCATGAATGATTTCTAATATTTTTCCTTCATTTTATATTTATTCAAGTCTTTTCTCTTCTTTTCATCTTTCGTTCACCATTTTGATTTCTACTAACTTTCAGTCTCTTCCTTACTTGTTCATTTTCCTCTCTTTCCCTTTCTCTCTTTTACTTTGTGGGTCTCTTTTTTCTCCCCTCTCTCTCTCTCTCTTGCCCTTTTCCTATCCAGTTTCTAGGTCTCAGTTCCTACATTCTCTCACTTGCTTCTCTTCCTCAAACTTCTTTTTCCCCTTCTAGCTTTTGATAATTCCTCCTTCCCCTCTCTCATTTTACCTCGTGTCAGGGTTGGGGTAGAAACTTTTTTTTTTCTTTCTCTTTACCTTCATTGCGTCTACTAGTGTTAAGTTCAAAAGTAACATTATAGTACTGGTAAGGAGTGAAGATAGAACAAGATTACTTAGCCCGAAACGATGGTGTATTTTTAAGTCAAGATCCCGTAAGATGTCACCTTCTTCCCCTTTATCGCTTCATCCCTTTCCCTTCAGTTCATGTCCTTCTACCATCGAGGATTCAAGGTTTAAGCAGATCATGTGGTTCCCTTCCCATCAGTTACCTTCCTTACCTACTTTCCTTCACCTTCCCACACCCACAAACCTCACCATGTCCCTCTATACACCCCGCTAGGCCCAGGACAAGGCTTCCCTCTTCCTTTTTTCCTTTATCTCTCTTCCTCATTACCTATACGTTGTCCTTCTCTCGTATCCTATCCTCCCATACATAATAACTTCCTTAACTGTCTCTTCTCTCTCTATCTTACATCACAAGATAGAACTTCAAGCTTCCCTCTCACTCTCTTGTTCTGCTCCTTTCCCCTCCTCCTCCTCCTCCTCTCCTCCCGCCTGCCTGACCGTGGAAGTGCCCTACTTGTTCCTACACTTCCTGGAGGGCC
>JAPQNM010000018.1:1846071-1848571 GCA_029783475.1 Metacarcinus magister
AGAGAACAAACGAAGATAGAAAAGAAAAAAAGAAATAATAAAATAGTAAAGCAAAGAGAAAAAATTTATGATTAATTAAAAGATGTTGAAAGATTGAAAAAATTTTTACAGTAAGAAATATGTTAGAAGACAGGGAGGGAGGGAGGGAGAGAGGGAGGGAGGGAGGGAGGGAGGGAGGGAGGGAGGGAGAAGAAGACTAGATTCAGGATTACATAGGAACAGGAAGGTCAGTTGCAATAATAAAAGAGGAAGGAGGAGGAGGAGGAGGAGGAGGAGGAGGAGGAGGAGGAGGAAGAGGGAGAGGAGAAAGAGGGCAAAGAGGTGATCTAAACCAGTAGTGAGAGGAATCTGGAAGGATTATATCAAAGGAAGGGGAGGAGGAGGAGGAGGAGGAGGAGGGGAGAAGATAAGAAGAAGAAAAATAATAGGAGAACAACGGCGTCACCTCCAACTCCTCTTCCCCAACCCCTTGCCTCTCCTCTTTCTCCTCCTCCTCCTCCTCCTCCTCCTCCTCCTCCTCCTCCTCCTCCTCCTCCTCTCTCTCCCTTAGAAGGACAACCGCTTTGTTTATATGTATGCAAGAAGCTAAGTCGATCAACGGTGCTCATGTGTGTGTGTGTGTGTGTGTGTGTGTGTGTGTGTGTGTGTGTGTGTGTGCGTGTGTGTGTGTGTGTGTGTCTTTGTCTGTCAGTATACACATGCATTCGTTCAGGCGTGTATGTGTGTGTGTATACGTGCGTGTACATGCAATTGTGAGTGTACGTTTTTTTATCAACCTCTCCAGGGCACTTCCGCATATTGCGTGAGAACGTATTTGCGTGTGTGTGTGTGTGTGTGTGTGTGTGTGTGTGTGTGTGTGTGTGTGTGTGTGTGTGTGTGTGTGTGTGTGTGTGTACCTCATAAACGAACGACCATCACACGTACACACATACACATACACACATACATACATACATACATAATTAATAAGAGGTGCGCATTCTCGTCCTTCATTTGTCCATATAAGTTTAGATGACCAATGAGAGGCGTCCCTTCACACCTATCATAGTGATGAGATTATTTTTAACCAATCACGTAGAGCCAATCAGTGTTGTGGCCTCGAGTGCATTGGTTATTAAATCTTTCTTCTTTTTCTTAATTAACATGAAACAATTTTTTTTTTTTACTTAAAGTCCTTCAGGTGACAAGTTCTTCATCATTAGTGTTAATTGGAGTTTGTTTTATTTTGTGGGTTTTTTGGGTTTAATTTTTTGGTTTAATTTCTTGGTTCCTTCCTTCCTTCCTGACTGACTGACTGACTTCCGTTCTTTCTTGTTTCCGTTCGTCTAGTTGATTGTTTGTCTATCTATCTTTTTTTATATTGATTGCTTTTCGTTCTAACTTCCTTCCTTCCTTCCTCCTCTCATTTCCTCTCCTCTCCTTCCTTCCTTCCTTCCACACTTCCTTTCGTCTCTCCTCTCATACCTTCCTTCCTTCCTTCCTTCCTTCCAGCCTTCCTTTCATCTCTCCTCTCATATCTGCCTTCCTTCTTACCTCAATTTAATTTATTTGTTCATTCTCTCACACTCTCCTTCCTTCCTTCTTTCTTTCCTTCCTTCCTCTCCTCCCTTCCTTTATTATTTATTTGTGTGCTTTTCAGGTCTAAGAATGACTCGTGAATTTCGTGGAAAGGGATTTGCTTGTGTGCATTCCACTCAATTAACTTTGCTGTCAGTTTCTTTTCTGTTTCAAAATTTTCACCTCAGTGCTTTCCATCCTGTTTGTTTGTGTGTTTGATTGTCTAGTTTGTGTGTATGTCTGTTTGTTTGTTTGTTTGTTTGCTTGGAGTGTTTGTTAATAGTGTTTATTTGATGATTTTATTTTTGTTTTGTTCGATTCATAATTCAATTCTCTCTCTATTCTATTTTTTTTTCTCTCTCTCTCTCTCTCTCTCTCTCTCTCTCTCTCTCTCTCTCTCTCTCTCTCTCTCTCTCTCTCTCTCTTTCAGCCTAGTGCCGCTCCCTTGCAACCCCCCCCCCACACACACACACACACCTGCCGCAAACTAGTATCCCATGAGACTTGTGTTGCTTTCCATAATTTTTTTCCCGTTTACTTACTGCGTTTGCTGTTTTGTTTTTTTTCCTTCTCCTTTCCCTTCTTTTATCTATTTTTACGGTGAGTCAGTTTTTTCTTTTTTTTTGTCCCAGTTTCAATTATCTAGTTTTATCATCTTATTTTATTTATTTATTTTTTTATTTATTTTTTTTTAACTTCTACTCATCATCATTTATATATATTTTTTTCTTTGTTCATACTCCTACGCTTCTATTTGTCTATTCTTTCCTTCTTCCTTCACTTCTTCTTCCTCCTTCAGCTCATTTACCTCGTCACCTCTTTGCTTCTTCCCCCCTGTGTTTGCTTGTGTGTGTGTGTGTGTGTGTGTATGTTTGCTAATCTGTCCTTCTCGCTGTATGTACGTGTTTGTTTATATGGCCATGACTGTGTGTGTGTGTGTGTG
>JAPQNM010000018.1:1853571-1856071 GCA_029783475.1 Metacarcinus magister
TACTCTACTCTTAACTTTCCCCTCTACCTTCCCTTTAAATGTCATTGTATTCACCCCTTGTTCTCACACTCACCACCTTTCTCCTGCATTTCACTTATAATCTAATACATACCAACCCCCATCTACCCTTTCTAGCACCCCGTTCACCTCCCTCCACCCTCACCTGTCACCACGCCTTACCCTTACTGTAGCTTAACACCCCTACCACCCCTTCCCTGCCCCTCCCTGCCTCGCCCTGCCCCGCCCTGCCTCGCCCTGCCCTGGCCTTCACCTTGCTGTAGCCCCGGGATCTGTTGGGTACTTACAACCCACTCAGTCACCCACGGCCTCTCCTCGTTGACTGGCCAAATGATGTTACCTTCACCTCGACCACACCCAGACAAATACGAGCTCACTTTCGCAACACTCATTCCCAGAGGCGAAGGAGAGGAAGAGGGAGATGCAAATAATATAGAGTGATGGTGAGAGAGAATGGAAGAGAAATGCAAATGAAGACTTACTACTAAAGTGAAGAATTGATAATGGCATAGCTGGGGTTTTTTATTTTTTAACATTTTTAGTATAGATGGATTTGAAGTCGATGAAATGATGATAATAATAATAATAATAATAATAATCACGTCAGGAGGAAAGAGAAAGTAAAGTAAAGTGACGTGACTATTATTTCGTGATGTAATTATTGGTGGTAGGTAATACAGCAGAGTCAAGTCACTTCTTTTGTATTCATGTCACTCACTACGTAGCCTGAAGGGAGTTACTTATGTACCACCACCACCACCACCACCACCACCACCACCACCACCACCACCACCACCACCACCACCATCAGTCTGCCCTTGTAAGTACACTGCTACCCCCCCCACCCCACCCACTCCACCTTCCACTCCCCCCTCCACTCCACGCCCTTTGCCACACCCCTTGTATTGATTCTTTCCACCTCATCGCCTCCAGGGTGGCGGACATACATACAGATATACAGACAGACAGACGGCGCCCAGTGGTTGGTTATGTGGTAGTTAATGTGTTGCGTCAGATAGCGTGTCAGCCGTTCGAACCCCGCTGTGTACCTCTCTTTTGGTGGGCTGGTCTCTCTCTCTCTCTCTCTCTCTCTCTCTCTCTCTCTCTCTCTCTCTTTTTTCTCTCTCTCTCTCTTTTTTCGTCCTTCTCTTCGTCCTTTCTTTCAGTACCTCACGCCTGTCCTTGCTTTTGTGTGTGTGTGTGTTCTTTCCCATTGTGATTTTCTTTCTTCTCGTTTATCTCCCTTTTATCTCTTCTCCTTCATTCTCCTCCATCCTGATTTTTTTGTTCTTATTATGTATATATGCATTATTCTGTGTATCTGATCTTTTTTTTTACTTATTTATTCAGAATTTTAATTTAATTCTATGTCTCTTTTTCTCTCTCTTTGTCTCACTCTCATTTATTTATCTTTTTTTTTCTTTCTATTTAGCTGCATCATGCGTCCTTCCCTTACTTTTCTCTCCTTCTTTTCTCCCATTACTCCTTACTCCAACTCCTCCTTTTCTTCCCTTCTGCTCTTCCTTTTCCTTTCATTATCCATCTCCTTTACAGTCTTTCCTTCCATACCATTAAGCTCTTCCTTCATTTATTCATCCTTCTTTCCTTTTCTCCTTCCTTTTAATCATCTAACCACACCTTAGACGCCACCCATTCGTCCTTGAAATGGAAGGCACCACCACCACCACCACCACCACCACCACCACCACCACCACCACCACAACATCCTTATCTTTGCACCACGGACAGAGAGAACTTATATCACGAATGCAAGACAGGAGTGGCTGATTGCTGTTTACTGAGGCGTGTCTTAAGGTAGAGAGGGGAGAGGGGGCGAGGGGGTGAGGGGAAATAAGGGAGATGGGGGAGAGGGGTGAGGGGAGAGGGTCTAGTCTGGCTTTAACCTCGTCCAGAACCCTTCTTTCCCCTCCCTGCCTCACTTCCTAAGCCCAAGGTCGTAAGGGGAGGGGAGGAAGGGGACGGGTGGGCTGGGGTGGGTTGGGGTGGGCTGGACTGGGGTGGGGCTTGTCTTCGTTTCGTCAAGTAATTTAAATTGATGAAATGGTCTTGAAATGGAGGAAATTATGTTGAGGGTCATTTAGTTCTCGTAGTTAAATTTGATGAGGGAAAAGAAGGGAGGGGAAAAGAGGGGAAGTTGTTGTTGTTGTTATTGTTGTGTGTCATGTTGTGTGTGTGTGTGTGTGTTTTTGTATATGCTACGTAATGATTTGTGTTCCATTTATTTTTTTTTATTCATATATACTGTTGCTTCTTCTTCTTGTATTCTACTTACATTCTACGACGTAAATTTTTGCTAATTCATTTACTTTATACATTCTGGAGTTTATTTTTTTGATCTCTGTATATCTAATTTTATAATACGATTGTGTAAGATCATCTATTTTTATTCAATGTTAACCTTGCTCTCTCTACTTTCCGATCTTGTTGTTAGGTTATATGAGGGTGAGGTTATTGCGTCAGT
>JAPQNM010000018.1:1858571-1861071 GCA_029783475.1 Metacarcinus magister
CGAGAGAACGCATTTTTTTCACCACTATAATCATATCAAACTGCGTCAATTCAAGGGTTTCCTGTCGTTATGGTCACTGTCTAGCTTGTCGCGTGCCAAGGCCGGACGACCGACTGACTGACCAACAAACAGACTGTCATCTCATCTCTTGTCTCTCCCTCAGACAAAAACCGCAACTTACAGTAACTTCCCCCAGTGTGGTTAAAGAGGGCAAGACACAACACCAATGACACCTTGAAACTGGTAATAAAAATTGATCCCAGAGATATAAAAAAAAAATATGAACGTAAAAGTGAAATGTAATATATGTTTTTTTCTCTTCCATTTTTTCTTGACTTTTGTAGTTTATTAATGTCACGTTGGTTATAAAAAAAAAAAAAGGATGTGAGTAACGTTATCAAAGTGAAATGAAACTCTTGAGACAATCTTCTTATGTTTCCTTCCCTTGTGGTGTTAAAAATAATTATGTGGCTGTTTTCTTTATGTTAGTAGCCACCTGGTGTTAATTAGGAGGCAGGTGAAAAGGAGTGTTTTAATAGGGGCAGCCAGGTGGGTGTCTTTGTGCCTTTGTGTGTGTGTGTGTGTGTGTGTGTGTGGGTGTGGGTGTGTGTGTGTGAGACAAAGACACGTTGGGTGAGCTGCATTCCATCACGTAATATAATAAAAAACACACACTAAGGACAACAGAACAAAACGAGGTGCACTATCTATAAAAAAAATAAATAAATAAAAAAATAAATAAATAAAAAAGTTAATTGACATAGAAAACATGAAAAAATAGGAAAAAAATGTTGAGAAAAAAAAAAAACGGAGAAAACCCCATAACGGAACTATAAATCAGGAAAAACTACCGTCCTTTATCTCTTTATAAAACTGACAATCATGCAACTAAACCACACCCACAAAATAATAAATAAAACAAGGACAAAACATAAACAATCAAAACAAACATTTCAACCACAATAAGAAAGATAAATAAAGAAGTGTAAAGGAACGGCACTGAAGTTAAGTTAAGGTCAACTTATAATATCTCATCAGGAAGTATAAACGTGTAGAGAACAACTTATATAACTGCAAATAGATTAACACAATTATACAATAACCACCATCACCACCAGGAACAATGAACAATAGAAAATAACAATATATATATCTATAAAAAAACGAAAAAAAAACCGACATAATCCAAGTTAAAATTCAAATCTTAAAAATAGAATAAAACTAAAAGAAGAAAAAAAATAATCAGACAGTAATATAATAAATATAACCACTGAAACACTAAACCGCCCCCCCTCCCCACACACACCATACTAAACAAAATAAAACAATATATAAAAAAAAAATTGTATAAGAATATAATGAACATGAAAGCAAAATTACACCCATTAAGACACATCAATAATAATAGTCTGCCAGGTGTGTGTATGCAGGTGTCGTTTTCTGTTGCTAGGAGGAGGAGTAGCAGGTAGTGGAGGAGGAGAAGGAGGAGGTGGAGGAGGAGGAAGATAAGGTAGAGGAGGATGAGGAGTAAACGTAGATAGAGGAGGAGGAATAGAAGGTAGAGAAGGAGGATTAGAAGGTAGAGGAGATGGAGGTGCACGAGGTGAAGGTGGGATGTTTGATGGCTAAGTAACCTGAGGCAGAAGAGGAGCCGTGGGGCAGCAGCAGCAGCAGCAGGTGGCGGGAGAACGCGTGGGTAAATGCAAGGATAACGAGTGGCAAACCGCTAGCCTGGTAACTCTATGCGAAGAAGGAAGGATGAAGAGGAGGAGGAGAATTGAGAAGAAGAAGAAGGAGGAGGAAGAATAGGAGGAGGAGCACGAGAATTGAGAAGAAGAAGGAGGAGAACGAGAATTGAGAAGAAGAAGACAGAGGAGGAAGTGAAGGAGGAGAAGGAGGATGAGAAACACGAACATATCTATTTCCTAAAGAGAAAAAATAATGAGAAAAAAAATAAGTCCTTGGAGATTGATACGAGTAGACAGACGAACAGATACATGGATAGATAGATATATAAATAGATAGTTTGATTGATAGATAGAAAGAGGAAAAAAAGAGAGAGAAGAGAGAGAGACAAGTACCGTTGGAGATGTCGAAAGGTTGGTTTGTATCAAGGAATCCGGGACAGGTTGAGGGAAGAAAAGGAAGAAGGAAAGGAAGAAGGGTTAAGAAAGAAAGATTAAGTGAGGACAGAGGTGACAGGGTGGAAGGAAGGGGGAGGAAGAAAGACGATGGGGGAGGGATAGTGACAGGGTGAAGGAAGGGGTAAGAGGCAGGGAGGGAGAGAAAAAAAGGGAGAGGGAATGGTTTTAAGATCCATTAGAGAGTATCGTAGAGAGAAGAAAAAAATATTAAAGATAAAATATGTAGATGTAGATTTGATGAAGGGAAAAAATACACAAGATAAAATAAAGATAAACTGGTTATAAAATTGGAAATATCGATTAAAAAAATATGACAGATTGGGAAAAGAAAAGATTACAGATAGGAAAATACTATG
>JAPQNM010000018.1:1873571-1876071 GCA_029783475.1 Metacarcinus magister
CTTCCCTTTCCTTTTTTGTTTCCCATCTTCCTTCCTCTTTTTCCACCTTTCTTCCCTCCTTACACTACTTCCCACCATCCCTCTTTCCCTTCCTATCTTCCTTCTTATTCTTTCTCAATTATCTTCCTCTCTCTCCCTTCCTTTTACTCTCCACCACTTCCATTAATCCTTCTTCCCTTCCTATCTCTCCTTCATCTCCTCCCACCTTCCTTCCTCTCCCTGTCTTCTCCCGCCACCTCATCACCTCCACCCAGACACAACCTCCAGCTAATCACACGTAAATAAGACGTGGCCTAAGGAGGGAAGAGCCGCAAGGGGTAACTCCTAACCCATCGTCCTCGACCTCCTCTTAATATATTCCTTTTTTCTTAAATTCATGTTTAGCCTTTCATAAGAGGAGGAAGAGGAGGGTGAAGGGAGGGGCGAGAGGAGGAGAAGGAAGAGAAGGTATGAGTAGGTGTAAGAGGTATAAAGGAGTACAAAGGATATGGTAATAGAGACAAAAGGATTACGTAGGTGAGGGAAGGTCGTTTGTCTAATAGGTTCCTTCTCCTCTCACTCCGTCACCATACGAAAGGAAGAGAGAGAGAGGGAGAGAGAGAAAAAGAGAGAGAGAGAGAGAGGGAGATGGGATAGGCATAAGAGTGTATCAAGAAAACCTTCCCTTAAGACTAAACACAGAACCATTAAGGAAAAGGAGGTGATCAAGGTCATTACAGTGTCAACTTTATTTATTGTTTATGACCCCAAATGGTGCCCTAAAGATACTGACGGAAAGGGAAAGGTTAGCAGAGTGTACTAGTAACTGATGGCTTTAGTTACTGTGATTGTTGTTATTATTATTATTATTATTATTATTATTATTATTATTATTATTATTATTATTATTATTATTATTATTATTATTATTATCATTATTACTTGTAGTAGTAGTAGTAGTAGTAGAACTAGTAATAGTAGTATCATTATCATCCCCACTTTATAAAAAACAACGCACACACACACACACACACACACACACACACACACACACACACACACACACACACACACACACACACACACACACACACACACACACACACACACACACACACACACACACACACACACACACACACACACACACACACACACACACACACACACACACACACACACACACACACATACACACAACCAATCATCAGGACCCCAACATGTTTTCCACTTAACTCGAAGACCCACGAAACACCAGGTGAGAAGAGCTTAATTAGGGTTGACAGGTAGGTGTGTAGGGGAGGCAGGTTCTTGAGGGTTCACCTGAGGGTCTCACTTGAACACCTGTGACCGTAGCACGAAACGTGACCCTCGTTTAGGCGGTCATTGACACCACGACAAAGATGGAGCTGTCAAGAATAGAGAGATGGATAGAGAGTGAGAGAGAGAGCGAGAGAGAGAGAGAGAGAGAGAGAGAGAGAGAGAGAGAGAGAGAGAGAGAGAGAGAGAGAGAGAGAGAGAGAGAGAGAGAGAGAGAGAGAGAGAGAGAGAGAGAGAGAGAGAGAGAGAGAGAGAGAGAGAGAGAGAGAGAGAGAGAGAGAGAGAGAGAGAGAGAGGAGAGAGAGAGAGAGAGAGAGAGAGAGAGAGAGAGATGGCAAAGAGGACAAGTTAGAATACGTAAGTGAAGTAAGTAAGCTAGACACACACACACACACACACACACACACACACACACACACACACACACACACACACACACACACACACACACACACACACACACACACACACACACACACACACACACACACACACACACACACACACACAGGATGACTCTCCTTCTGTCGTCACTCCAATAGTCAAGTTTTCGTTTCCGTAACAATAGACGGTGAAAAGACATCACTTTTTCGCTTGGCCAATAGAACAGGAATGTGTGTGTGTGCGTGTGTGTGTGTGTGTGTGTGTGTGTGTGTGTGTGTGTGTGTGTGTGTGTGTGTGTGTGTGTGTGTGTGTGTGTGTGTGTATGTGTGTGTGTGTGTGTGTCGCTACAAAAGAGGTGTGGTTCTAATGATGATGAAAGAAAAAAATGAAACAAAAATAGGAAATAAAAAAATACTTTTGTAGGACTTTTTGTTTCAATCTATGATGATGATGCAGAATGATGTAATAATGATGGTGATGTATACATGTGTGTGTGTGTGGGTGTGTGTGTGTGTGTGTGTGTGTGTGTGTGGGTGTGTGTGTGTGTGTGTGTGTGTGTCAATTTTTCATTATATATATTTTTTCACTTTCCTTTTTGTTTCACTTCTCCTTCTTTGTTCCTTCTGCAAACCTCATTCTACCTCTTTCATTTTTTCTTCCATGTAACTAATATTCAATATATATTATTTTAACAAATTTCTACATATCTAATCATCTCCTCCTTTTTTCTTTATCCTTGACCTCCTCATCATATTTTAAACTTATTGTATCATTCTCTCTTTCTCCATCTCAACTCAAACCTGATATATTTCTACTG
>JAPQNM010000018.1:1893571-1896071 GCA_029783475.1 Metacarcinus magister
CGTGAAGGAAAGGAAGGAGGAGGAGAAGGAGGAGGAGAAGGAAGGGCAGGGGAGGATGTTAAGGCAAAAAGTGAATAATAAAACATGAGAAATTAGGAGGAAAAGATAAAAGAGGAAGAAAGAATAGGAAAGTCGACAGGAAGAAGAGAGAATAAGGGAGAATAAAGGTGAGAAATAACGTAACACAAGAACACGACTGGATCTCTCCCCCCCCCCTTCCCCCCCCCTTCACGCTGCTTCTGCTGGGGAAGGACAGTCGTGAGTGGCAGCAGGAGAGAGAGAGAGAGAGAGAGAGAGAGAGAGAGAGAGAGAGAGAGAGAGAGAGAGAGAGAGAGAGAGAGAGAGAGAGAGAGAGAGAGAGATTAGGTGGGTGATACATACATACATACAGACAGACAGACAGACAAATAGATATACAGGCAGGCTGGTAGACAAAATCAAAGGCAAGAGAAGAAACACAATTAATAAAATCAATAATTAACAAAAAAACTTAACTCCTGTCAATTCCAGAAGAAGAATACATAATAATAATAATAATAATAATAATAATAATAATAATAATAATAAACAAAACAATATTTATGATTAAGGGAAACAAAATAAAAGCTAAATATTGATCTACATAACCTGATTTTTGTTTTCCCTGTTCCCTACCCTACCCTACCCTACCCTTCCCTACCCTTCCCTTCCCTTCCCTCCTCTCCCTCTCCCTCTCTCTCCTTGACCAAACTTTCCTCTCTTTCCAAATACTTATTATCACCATCATTATTATTACGTCCACCACCTGTTCGTTCCTCCTTCAGTTAGTATTATATTCCATCCAGTTATTCTCCTTTTTTTCCCTTCTTCAACTTTCATCATATCTTTCCTCATTTACCCAATTCTGTGTCGCTTTATATATCTTTTTTTTTTTCTTCTCTTCTTTCGTAATTCTTCCGTATTTTTGACCTTTTCGACTCTTTCTCTGGAGGGAAGGAAGGAGGGAGAGGGGAGAGAAAAGGAGAAGAGAGAAGGAAGAGAAAAGGAAGCAAGAGAGGGTAGAGAAAAGGAGAAGGGAGAGGGAAAAGAAAAGGAGGAGGGAGAAGGGAGGGAAAAGTAGGAGGGAGAAGAGAAGAAAAGGAGGAGGAAGAAGAGAAGAAAAGAAGGAGGGAGACGAGAAAGAAAAGGAGGAGGGAGAAGGGAGAGAAAAGTAGGGAGAGGGGAGAGAAAAGGAGTACTGAGGGCAAGAAGGACATTTGGACTAATATCGTGGTTGTTCTTTTTTCTGTGGGGGGGGGGCGGCAGGGGGGGGGCGGGGTGGGCTTAGAGAAAAAAATAGGAAGCAATTTAGATTTACTTTCCTTATTGTCATTTTCTGTTTTAATGAACGTGTGTGTGTGTGTGTGTGTGTGTTTAGATGTATGTACGTGTGTATTGACATGCACACACACACACACACACACACACACACACACACACACACACACACACACACACACACACACACACACACTAAAACTGGATTATTTAAGGTGGTCAACTTACTTTCATCCTTGACATTTGGAGACAAGGTCGTGGGGGGAGGGGGCGGGTGGGGGGGGGCAGGTTGAGGAATAACGGGGTGGATTTTGTGAGGAGGAGGAGGAGGAGGAGGAGGAGGAGAGGAGGAGGAGGAGGAGGAGGAGGATCAGATGGTAGAAGAGGAGAATGAAGAAGACGAGGAAAGAAGAAGAAGAAGAAGAGAGAGAGAGAGAGAGAGAGAGAGAGAGAGAGAGAGAGAGAGAGAGAGAGAGAGAGAGAGAGAGAGAGAGAGAGAGAGAGAGAGAGAGAGAGAGAGAGAGAGAGAGAGAGAGAGAGAGAGAGAGAGAGAGAACAAAACAAAAAGCTATACTAAACCAAAAACTAAAAAGAGAGAAGGAAATGATTTCAAATTAGAAACATGTATTCATTTGCATGCAATAAAACTCTTAAGGAATAAGTCAAAATAAAAATAAGAATGCAAATAAAAATCAGTAAAAATTGTGAAAACTGAGAAGAAAATTCGTTGCTTGGTATTTAGTAATTTGTGATGTAATATGTTAATCAAGGCAAGGCCACGAAATAATAGTAATAATAGTAATGGTAGTAGTAGTAGTAGTAGTAGTAGTAGTAGTAGTAGTAGTAGTAGTAGTAGTAGTAGTAGTAGTAGTAGTAGTAGTAGTTTTAGTACTATCAACAAAAAATTGACCACTACAAATTCTAAATAATAGGAAAGGTTAAAGTAATTGAACAGCTTGTTTATATAACTCCTTCTTTTTATACTCCTTAGATACCGCTAGTGTTGGCTGGCTGACTGGTGCTATTTGTGTAACCAGTAAGAAGGGTAGAAGGCGCTCCCTGCTTATAAACCTTTAAGATAACTTTTGCAAAATTAAACAGTTTCAACTCACAATTATCTTCAACTCACATTTTACTTCTACTCACATTTACTCCAACCAAATGTATTCCAGTAAGTATTTAGTTATTTTAGGACTTATTGTAT
>JAPQNM010000018.1:1901071-1903571 GCA_029783475.1 Metacarcinus magister
GTGTGTGTGTGTGGTGTGTGTGTGTGTGTGTGTGTAGTTGTGTAGATGAGATGTGATAGGCAGGTGATGAAACTCTATCTATATATGGTGTTGATAGTTTAGTTTCCTGAAGTTTGTTTAATTAAGAAGAATATTAGTCGTTATGTGTTTTTTGCTCTGAAATTTTAATGTTGGGTTAAACGTATTCAGAACGAGTTTGAAAACCAGATTGTCTATCCTTTATTCTGTTATGTTCTTCCTCTTTTTCTTAATTATCGTCTTCGTTTTTCTTGTTTTGCTCTTCTTCTTCATCTTCATTCCTTCTCTTCTTCCTTTAATTTCACAGTTTGCATATAATCTAATTTTATAGGAACCTTCTTTATTTTCTTCCTTTTTAAATTTCTTTTCTCTCTCTATCAATCTATCAATCGATCTATCTAACACTATCCATCACATATCCAGTCAACCATGTCATCCATTCACCCGTCCAGTTATCCATCTAAGCTAATTCCTCACTCACTCATCCATGACTATACTTAACTCCTTCAATATTCACTCATATTCATCTTATTTCTCATTTTAAATCCATCACACTCACTCTCTTTCCTCCTCCTCTGCCACCCCACCTCATATTTACCAGTTACGTGATGTATGGAAGAAGAATAAGGAAGAAATAAAATAGGAATGAAGAATGAGAGAATGATATACATAGAACGAAGACAATGAGAAGTGAAACTATATATAATAAAAATTTGGGTTGGTTTGACATTGAGAAGAAGAAAATGAAATAGAAAAATAGACATAGAAAGGTAGAACACCAGTCATTAGTAAACATATTTAAAGGTAATTAAAGGTGGTTTCTAATTACGACCTCACCTAACCTAACCTAACCAAAACCTAACCTAACCTAACCTAACCTAACCTAACCTAACCTAACCTAACCTAACCTAACCTAACCTAACCTAACCTAACCTAACCTAACCTAACCTAACCTAACCTACCTACCTACCTACCTACCTACCTACCTACCTACCTACCTACCTACCTACCTACCTACCTACCTTTATAAGATGAATATATAATGTCATGTCATGGGTACAAACAAATACTTATAAGGAGGAACGAAAGAAAGAAAGAAAGAAAACGGTACGTGGTGGTGGTGGCAGGGGAGGGGGAGGTTAAGTAAACAGAAAACGGTGAGCTGGGGACGGAGATAGAGACTGGAAGGTAAGAGGAGAAGGGGAAAGGCTGGTACACACACACACACCCACACACACACACACACACACACACACACACACTGGCCAGTCATCCTCATCACCACGACCCTGACATTTGGAACACAGGTGAGGTGGGCGTGGTCACCTGACGGGCACGAGCCACCTGTTACCTGCATGATTTCTGTTCTTACCCGTGTTTTCGTGATGCAAGGCTGGCTGGGGCTGGCTCTCTCTCTCTCTCTCTCTCTCTCTCTCTCTCTCTCTCTCTCTCTCTCTCTCTCTCTCTCTCTCTCTCTCTCTCTCTCTCGCTCTCGCTCTGGCTCTCGCTCTCGCTCTCGCTCTCGCTCTCTCTCTCTCTTTTTTTCAACTGTTGTGTTTGGTAATGATTCGTTAAATACTGTTAAGAGATGATAAAGGTTATAGATACATGAATATAGCGGTCACACACACACACACACACACACACACACACACACACACACACACACCACACACACACACACACACACACACACACACACACAGGAAACGGAAGTGACTGCTAAATCATATTATTTACGAAGTGTCCTTTTTGTCTTATGTTTGGCGAACGAAAAATTTCAACAGGAGAGAGAGAGAGAGACGCCACGTGACAGAACAAAGAAGATATTATTATTATTATTATTATTATTTAAGACCTTTTCTTACTTTAGTTTTATTTATGATATTGTTATTATTATCAGTATTATTATTATCATTGTTTTTGTTTGTCGTATTGATAGTAGTAGTAGTAGTAGTAGTAGTAGTAGTAGTAGTAGTAGTGTGTTTATATGTGTAGGTGTGTGCTTGTGTGTGTGTGTGTGTGTGTGTGTGTCTCAATGTGTGTGTGTGTGTGTGTGCGCGTGTGTGTTTGCTTTGCGTTTGCATATATCTAGGTCGATCGAGTTTCAAATTTCTCTCCATCAGCGTTAAGGAGGAAAAAGATAACAGGAATGATGATAATTGCAAGAAAAACTTGTACCAAATTGCAATGTTGAGATTTTCCGACATGTGAGAAAGTCGTGAGGCTTGCTTGAATCTCATTTTTCCCGTCCTCATTGCACACATAGAGAGAGAGAGAGAGAGAGAGAGAGAGAGAGAGAGAGAGAGAGAGAGAGAGAGAGAGAGAGAGAGAGAGAGAGAGAGAGAGAGAGAGAGAGAGAGAGAGAGAGAGATTAAGGAGAGGTCGTGGAGATGAAGAATGAAGATTGATAATGTTTGATAAGAACTATGCGAATGAGAGATGTCAAGGAGGAAGAAAATGAAGAAGAGGAGGAGGCGCA